>QJPP01000551.1:0-49903 GCA_003996215.1 Jaltomata sinuosa
TTGAGTATTTTTTTAAATTTTATTTATTATATTTAAAACAAAAAAGAGTGAAAAATAATGGGGTTCATCGAAAAAGTTACCGTATTCCGACCATGTGATTATTGTGTTAATTTACCCAAAGTTTAGTTATTTTTGTGTAATAAAAGATACTTAAGTTATTTTTTCGAAGAAAAGTGATAGTTAAGTTATTTTTATGTAAAAAAAGATAGTTAAGTTACTTTTGTGAAAAAAAAATAATAGTTAAATTACCATTTGTGAAATTTACCTCACTAACATAAAAAAATATAGGGATAATGGTCCAAAACACACATGTACTATGACCGAATTTGCTATAACACACTCTAACTTTGCGGGGGTCCTATGACCCCCCTGGACATTTTTTTAGTGTATTTTTACGGCCTTTATTTGCTTTTTAAACCTATCACTATTTGCCACGTAGCAGTCCAACTCTTCTTTTTAAATTAACTTTTTAATTACCTCTGTTATACTTCTTCAGATAAAGGCCGTAAAAATACACTAAAAAAATGTCCAGGGGGGTCATAGGATCCCCGCAAAGTTAGAGTGTGTTATAGCAAATTCGGTCATATTACATGTGTGTTTTGGACCATTATCCCAAAAATATATGTACTTTCTTTTGGCAGAGGAAGAGTTATCCGATAAGTAAAATGCAAAAAAAGTGAGTAAAAGATCAAACTGTTGGGATCGAAATCGCGAAGGTGTCATGCGAAAGCTAATAATTGCAAACCTTGATAATGATAAATCAGATGACAAAGAAAAACTATACTAAAAGTGTAAAAAAGCATAATATATTAATATGGTTTGGTCAAGTGACCTATATATTAAAAACTAAAATTAAAAAAGCATAAGACTTTTTGGGACAATAATCTCCCCCTAAACAAAACTCTCTAAACGACTGCATTGTGAATGTTATTGTGTTATGGTATGAGAAGAGGGATCTTATATTTATAGAAGTTCAAAACTTCTCCTCCAAGAAAGAATTAACCAATTATGGAAGAGTTCTTTTTCTATAAAGAAACATTTTCCACCAAGAAAACTTTTTTGAAGTAAAACACTATTATGGTATAATTCAGATAAAGTAGAAAATTCAGGGCAAATCCTAACAAATCTCCCCTTGGCTTGAATTTTCTGGCAAATTTAATCTTCATCTTCTTCTTCATATCATCTTCATCACTGCTGCTTGTCATGGTTAAAAATATGATTTAAAATATTATGGTTAAAATGGTTTAAAAAATATTTTATTTTTATTCTTAAAGATGCAACAACAGGTATGTTGAAAATATGGTTGAAACTTGAAATTCCTTCTCCACATGTAGTTCTGGACAAAAATCTTCATTCTCATCAAATCGGTTGCAACTTGATTTGAAACCGCCTTAAACCTGTCTTCAACCTCGTTCACCCATTGAATCATTGAACTCATTGAATCATTGAACCATTGACTCTGATACCACTTGTTGGGATCGAAATCGAGAGGGCGTCATACATAAGCTATTTATTACAAACTATCAAGGCGATAAATCAAACGATAAAGAAAACTAACTAAAATGCATAATATTATTATATGGTTTGACCAATTGGCCTACATATGAAAAACTAACAAAATAGCATAATAACTATCGAGAAAAAATCTCCCCCTAAACAAGACTCTTTTGATGACTACATTGTGCATGTTATTGTGTTATGGTATGAGAAGAAGGATCTTCTATTTGTAGAAATCCCAAACTTCTCCTCCAAAAAAGAATTAACCAATTATGAGAGAGTTCTTTTCCTACAAGGAAACCTTTTCCACCAAGAAAACTTTTTTGAAATAAAACACTATTATGATATAATTCAGATAAAGTAACAAATTCAGGGCAAACACTAACATAAACAAGAGTCGAACTCAGGATGTGCAACAACTCATCCATAGTTGATGAATGATGTCTCACTCCAATCAGCTGTAGAATTTACTTTGTGTGTCAGTTAATTACATGGCTTATTATAAACGGGCTATGCAAACTCTTTTTTATTCGAAAGAAAGAAAAAAAATTCGTAATGGATTTTAACGAGTTACGTTAACACATTCTTATATAGCGCACTAAATTAGTATGTTATACCTAATTTTTGTCAACTTTATTTCGACCACTCTTGTTTTTTCAACCATCATTTAGGTTCCGTTCAACTATTTAGCGTTGTACTTATAAGTTATAATAATCACTCCTAAAAAGAATCATAGTAAGGAACAGAGCATATATACTGACAGAAAGAGTATGGGTTACGGATTCGACCAAACCTAGTAATTTAGGTCCAAATCATATATTATCTTAAAAAATTCATCAAAGAGGTATAAAATTATTAATTTAAAACCTATTAATTTAAGAGAATTAGAATCCAGAACCTGAAAAGTTAAATCCCGACTCCACCTCTGTGCTTTAATTTCTGGGATTATATCATATTTATCCAGCAGAGATGGATACCTTTGTACGTTTTGAACAGCTAATTAAGCTATTACTTGTGGAGTACTAACTCAAGCCTTAACCTGTGAAGCAATCCAAGAGCCACTGAAGAAGAAAGAGAGAGAGAAATGAAACGAATTAATTAGAAGTAAAATAATACTAGTACCAATTCTTTAATGTTAGTATTGCTACTTTAATTTATATTTATTTAGGCAAAAAACATTCATGAGCATGCCTAGCTTTTGAGGCAGCAAAAAGAGTTGCAAACTAGCAAATGGCTAAGAGATGATAAAAGGCCGTAAGTTATGTACGCGGTTGCGATCATGATGTTGGCTGGCTTGCCTTCTTGTTGTCTAATTAGACTATGAATTACAAAATGTTTGAAAAAAATGTTATTGCTATTTCACGGGGCAATACTTATTGATATGTGAAAGTGAAGGATCCACAATAATAGCAGAACATTTAGGTGTCGTTTGACCATGAGAATCAAAAATTATTTCATTTTTTTGGAATTTTGAAAGTTGGAGTTGGAGTTGTGTTTGGCCATAACTTTTGCAATTATTATCTAGATCTTAAATATGTATTTTAAAAAAATATAAAATATGATTTAAAAATGAAATATAATTTAAATGGGTTATTTTATGAAAATAAAAAATTTAGGATTTTTTTAAAAAAAAAATAATTAAAAAGTGAGTTGGAAAAAAGTGAAAACACACTTTTTCAAATACAACCCCGGAGTTGTATTTGGAGTTTTTATGGCCAAACACTATTTCCGAAAAAAGTGAAATAATTTTTCAGAAAAAAGTGAAATTTCATGGCCAAACGCCTACTTAGAATATAAAAGAATTTGAATATTCAATTCAAAATCTTATAAAGTAATGGGTGGATTAGCCTAAGATTGTTTAAATCCCTTCGAATATTATTACACACACAATCAATAAGAGTTAAGTGTATCTTTCTGTGTTACCTTCCGGCACGTGTAACTTGATTCTAAGGTTATGTGGATTTAAATTTTTTCTTGTTCTTTCTAAGCAAATTAGTTATCGACAGCCCGTGGATAGCTATGTTACTTTTTTTTGTCCCAATTTATATAATATAAATTAAATTTAGAGAGTCGATAAAAGAAAAATTGTACGATTTTTAAGTATCTTAAGTTATTAATTATTGTGAATTATAATACTTTTTTTTATGTGGCACTGATGGAATTTGGAGATTCACCCTAATTTATTTATATAGTTTTTAAATAGTATAAGTTGTTAGTTATTGTGATTTATAGTAGTTTCTACATAAATTTAAATTAATATATGTTACTCCTTCTACTCCAATTTATGCGATATTGACAAAATTTGGAGTCAATTAAATTTTTTATGTCTTTTAAATATTTTAAATTATTAAATTTTGTGATTTATAACAGTTTTTACATTATTTTTAAATAATAGATGTTACTTCCTTTATCCCAATTTATGTGGCACTGATAAAATTTCGAGAGTCAACCAATTTTTTTTATATCTTTCAAATATTTTAAATTGTTAGTTATTGTGATTTATCATTTTTGCGTATTTTTTAAATATATAATAGATTTTAAAAAAAGACAAATAAATTAAAACGAAGATCGGATCCACAAATGAATAAGCAGGCAGCAAAAGCAGACATGTTGACGCTCTGTTGCCTGCTTATTCTCTCTTCTTAGATAGTAATATATATAGACTCATTAAGAACAGTTTAAAGTAACGAGGGGTAAATTAGGTTCAACTGGCTAATGAGTAGGTCGGGAATTTTTTAGTCAAGGACTAATCTATTAAGGTTCAAGGGGTGTCAGATAATATTGTTTCTTCAGAAAAAATTACTAAATATTGTAAAATATTAACAAATATTAAAGGAAAGAAAGTTAAAGTGGAAAGAGAGAGAATTTAAGATATTGTTTATGTTTTTATTTTTTTCATTTAATCTCCAATTTTACAAGAAAATTAATATATATATATATATATATATATATATATATATATATATATATATTATATGCCAAAAGGTTGGCCATTAGTCACTAACTTAATCACAATCCTTCCACATGGAAGGACACATGTCCA
Organism: Jaltomata sinuosa; assembly: GCA_003996215.1. Lineage (NCBI taxonomy): Eukaryota > Viridiplantae > Streptophyta > Magnoliopsida > Solanales > Solanaceae > Jaltomata > Jaltomata sinuosa. The sequence goes on from QJPP01000551.1 coordinate 4,541, forward strand.
TCCAAGTATATAAGTGGAGTCCACATGGCATCCACATGTTTCACAACACTCCTCCTTGGATGTCCATGTAAAACAAAAAATATGATACATAGTTTTCTATAATACGCATTGCTTGCTGCCTCATTAAAAACCTTACCAAGAAAAATTCAGTGGGATAAAACTTTGTTTAAGGGAAAAAGAGTACAACGCGTATTCTTACTCCATCTGATGAAGGCCACGTTCCAAGCGGTGGAGCCTCCGCATTCCAATCTTGTGTACCATCTTCTAAAGAGTTGAGGTTGGTAAAGACTTGGTGAATAAGTCTGTTGGATTATCACTGGAACGAATTTGTTGTACATCAATATCATCGTTCTCCTGAAGATCATGTGTGAAGAATAACTTTGGTGAAATGTGCTTCGTTCTATCTCCTTTTATGAAGCCTCATTTCGATTGGGCTATACACGCAGCATTGTCTTCAAATATGACTGTGGATATTTTGACACCACACTCCAAGCCATATCTTTCTTTGATGAACTATATCATCGATCTCAACCACACACATTCTCTACTCGCTTCATGAATCGCTATTATCTCAGCATGGTTTGAAGAAGTAGCAACAATGGACTGCTTTGTAGATCGCCATGATATAGCAGTTCTTCCGTATGTAAACAGATAGACTGTTTGAGATCGAGCTTTATGTGGGTCCGATAAATAACCTGCATCTGCATGACCAACAAGATCTGCACAATTTTGATTAGTATAAAACAGACCCATATCAATAGTTTCCTTTAGATATCACAAGATATGTTTGACACCATTCCAATGTCTCCGCGTCGGGGAAGAACTATATCTTGCTAGCAAATTAACAGAAAATGCTATATCAGGTCTGGTTGCGTTAGAAAGATACATAAGTGCGCCTATAGCACTAAGATATGGTACTTCAGGACCAAGAAGTTCTTCATTCTCTTTTGGGGGTCGGAACGGATCTTCATTCACTTCAAGTGATCTAATAACCATTGGAGTACTTAATGGATGTGCTTTGTCCATGTAAAATCATTTTAAAATCTTCTCAGTGTAGGAAGATTGGTGGATGAAGACCCCGTCTGCTAAATGTTCAATTTGCAGACCGAGACAAAGTTTTGTCTTTCCAAGATCTTTCATCTCAAATTCTTTCTTTAGATATTCAATTGCCTTTTGGACCTCTTCAGGGGTTCCAATGAGGTTTATGTCATCAACATAGACGGCGAGTATAACAAACTCACATGCCGTCTTCTTAATAAAAATACAAAAAAAATGACATTATTTATATAACCTTCATTTATCAAGTACTCACTGAGGCGATTATACCATATGCGCCCTGATTGTTTTACATCATACAATAATCTTTGCAATCTGATTGAGAACATATCTCGGGACTTAGGATTACGTGCTTCAGGAAGTTTAAATCCTTCTGGAATTTTCATATAAATTTCATTATCAAGTGAACCATAAAGATAAGCTGTAACCACGTCCATTAGATGTATTTCAAGGTTTTGGTGTACAGCTAAACCGATGAGGTATCGAAAAGTTATTGCATCCATAACGGTGAATATGTTTCTTCATAGTCGACGCCGGGTCTTTGAGAGAATCCTTGTGCAACAAGGCGTGCCTTGTATCTTACAATTTCATTTCTCTCATTTCTCTTTCGCACAAACACCCATTTATAGCCAACTAATTTTACACCATCAGGGGTTTGGACTACAGGTCTAAAAACCTCACGTTTAGCAAGTGAGTCTAATTCTAATTGAATTGCCTCTTGCCATTTTGACCAATCACGTCTTTGCTGACATTCTTCGATGGATTGAGGCTCAATATCCCCATAGTCTTGCATAAGATTAAGTGCAATATTATATGCAAAAACATTATCCACCATAATTTTTGATCGATCTAAATTCATTCCATCACTGGTAGAACTTATTGAAAGTTCTTCATTCACTTGAGTCTCGGGCTCACTGATTTCTTTAGGAATATCCTGATTAATCAGATCTTGAATATCTTCATGAGATTCTTTTGTAGTGTCATCTTTATCATTTCTTGCACTTTTTTTCTAGGATTTTTATCCTTTGAGCCCAATGGTCTACCACGCTTCAGGCGTGTTTGGGATTCAGAAGCTATGACACTAGTAGATGGTATTTTTGGGACGTCAATTCTGATAGGCACATTCACTGCAGGGATATGCGACTTAGTTATCCATTTCAAATCAGTAAATGCATCTGGCATTTGATTTGCTATTTTTTGTAAGTGGATAATCTTCTGGACCTCCTGCTCACATATCGGAGCACGTGGATCAAAATGAGATAGTGATGAAACTCTCCACACAATTTCTCTTGTGGGTTCCTTTTTCTCTCCCCCTAATTGCGGGAAATTTGTTTCATCAAATCGACAGTCTGCAAATCAAGCAGTGAATAAATCTCCTGTCAATGGTTCAAGGTAGCGAATAATGGAGGGTGAGTCAAACCCAACATATATACCTAACCTTCGTTGAGGTCCCATCTCAGTATGCTGTGGTGGTGCTATAGACACGTATACCGCACAACCAAAGATTCGTAGATGAGTTATATTTGGCTTGTGACCAAATACTAATTGTGATGGAGAGTATTTATTATAATGAGTCGGTCTGAGACAAACGAGTGCTGCTGCATGTAGCATGGCCCCAAATAGTAGTGGGCAATTTTATTTTCATAAGCAGTGGTCTTGCTATCAGTTGTAGGCGCTTAATAGATGACTCTGCAAGGCCATTTTGAGTATGAACATGAGCAACAAGATATTCAATTCTTATCCCAATTGATAAATAATAATCATCAAAAGCTTGAGATGTAAATTCTCCAGCATTATCGAGGTGAATAGCCTTAATAGGATAATCTGGGAATTGCGCACTTAATCGTATTATTTGTGCCAATAACTTCGCAAATGCCAAGTTGCGAGATGACAAGAGGCACACATGTGACCATCTTGAAGATGCATCTATTAGGACCATAAAATATCTAAACGATCCACTAAGTGGATGAATAGGTCCACATATGTCCCCATGTATAAGTTCTAAAAAGATAAGGGATTCGATGTCAACCTTCATTGGTGATGGCCTGACCATTAACTTGCCTTGATAACAACTAGCACATGAAAATTCATCATTTGTAAGAATCTTCAGGTTCTTTAATGGATGCCCCATTGAATTTTCAAGAATTCGTCTCATCATTATTGATCCAGGATGACCTATTCGGTCATGCCATAGCACAAAAGTATTTAAATCAGTAAACTTCTGGTTTACGATCGAATGTGCTTCAATTGCACTAATTTCTGCATAATATAGGCCAGAAGATAGGGTTGGAAATTTCTCCAAAATATATTTCTCGCCTGAGACACTTTTGGTTATACCAAGGTATTCCATATTTATTTTATTTAGTGTCTCAACATGATATCCATTTCGGAGGATATCTTTGAAACTTAACAAGTTTCTTGGGGATTTAGAAGAGAATAAAGCATCTTCTATAATAAGTTTTGTCCCCTTATGCAGAAATATAGTAGCTCTTCCGGAGCCTTCAATCAATTTTGAATTACCAGAAATTGTAGTAACATTTGCTTTCTTTCTAAGCAAGGAAGAAAAATATTTCTCATCTTTAAATATGGCATGCGTTGTTCCATTGTCAATTACGCAAATATCCTCATGATTTGGAGATCCAAATTAAATTTGAGGCATATTCATATTTTCTTCAAAAAAATAATATAAACAAAGTAAAGTTACTATCAAACATGGCTATTATACAAACTTTATTTATTTACAAGAGTTGAAAAAAAAACATAAACATATCGACAAGGATAAACAAACATAAGACTATCTTGATTATAGAAGGCTCATCGCTGATCATTTTTCCTTCAGGGAATTCAAAGAAATCAGCTACGTCCAGATGCATGGGCTCAACATTATCTTCAGAGATAAAACTTGCTTCCGCATTGTTACCCAACCTATGTATGGGCTCAACATTATCTTCAGAAATAAAGTTTGCTTTTGGATTATTATCACCCCTTTTCAAGGATGCCTGATACAGCTGAACCAGACGTTTGGATGATCGACACGTACGTGACCAGTGCCCCATTCCTCCACATCTATGACATATACTTTCTGAATTTTTCTTTTGCACAGCTTCATGTTTTTCACCCTTCGTTTTATACTGCTGATCATTTTTTGGTGCAAGACGACCATCATGATTATAATTTCTTTTTTGACCACGGCCACGACCTCTTTCTCGCTGATTATAATTTGCCTGATTCACTTCAGGGAGTGGCATAGAACCAGTGGGTCGACTCTCATGATTTTTCATTAATAGGTCGTTATGCTGCTCACCAATAAGAAGATGTGAAAGTAATTTAGAATATTTTTTAAAGCCCATTTATCGATATTGCTGTTGCAGGAGCATATTCGAGGCAGGAAATGTGGAGTATGTTTTCTCAAGCTTAGCATGTTCAGTGACCTCTTCTCTGCATAAGTTTAACTGCGATATAATTCTATACATGAAAGAATTATATTCAGTTATACTTTTAAAATCTTGTAACCTCAGATTAAACCAATCATGATGTGCCTGTGGAAGAATGACCAACTTCAGGTGGTCATATCTATCTTTTAAATTATTCCACAGGATAAGAGGGTCTTTAATAGTGAGGTATTGCATTTTCAACCCCTCATCAAGATGGTGGCTGAGAAATATCATAGCTTTGATACCGTCTTGACTAGATGCCTGGTTATTATCTTTGATGGTGTCTACCAGACCCATCGCATCTAAGTGGATTTCAGCATCAAGTGCCCATGACGAGTGGCCTTTGCCCGATATATCCAGGACAACAAATTCAAATTTAGAAATATTGGTCATTTTTAGAAAAATAAATTCCTTAACCTTTTTACCTGTCTACGTAGCTCGAGATGGCGGAGTCTCGTGCTGATAACGTATTGTAAAATATTAACAAATATTAAATGAAAAAAAATTAAAGTGGAACGAGAGGGAATTTAAGATATTGTCTATATTTTTATTTTTTTCATCTAATCTCCAATTTTACAAGAAAACTAATATATATATATATATATATATATATATATGACAAAAGGTTGGCCATTAGTCACTAACTTAATCACAATCCTTCCACATGGAAGGACACTTGTCCATCCAAGTATATAAGTGGGGGCCACATGGCATCCACATGTTTCACAACACTAAATATATATTATAATTAAAAGGCAAAAGCAAATATAGAAAATATATTGTGTAAAATGACTTTCCTTATCATAAGGGCCGCAAAACTCAATTAATTAGCTGCTTCAATTTCTCAGATGAGGATCCATGTTTGAATCTATATTAGCTTCATTTGGATACATTTTTTCATATCCTCAAACCCTTCCCAGGTTAGTTGTTGTGCGTTTCCTTTTTATGTTTTTATTTTCTTTTTCCTTTTTTCACACCAATGAAATTGATTAAGAACAGTTTGTGAAATCTAATGAATAATGGGTTGTTTAGTAATCATTTGGTGCCCTATATAAAAACAATTTCGTACAATTATTTCTAATGAGGTTATATTTTGAATACATCTTAAAAAAAGAAGAAAACATATCGAGCAAATTTTTCTTTTGGGGGCTATTAAGCAAAATTGTAGCATCTTTTTTTTTTTTTAGAAAAAGTATAATAATGTACGTGAATTGTGTTGTATCTATATTTTGTTATTTTTGATATGATGTTACATTATTTATTTATTATTTCTCATTTTAAAAGGTGATATCGCTAAAGAAAAATTCTGCATATGCCACTATTTTTGGAGGCTCCGAGGGCTGAATTAAGAAAGACACAAGGCTAAATGTATTCTCTAGCATATAGTGCTTCCTATTCCATGGAGATTCAAGATTTTACACATGGTTCTATATCAGATAGCACATGATCATTTAACACTTCTCTTTGGTTCTGTCAACATCACTTCATCTGAACTTAAGCATTCTTTACTAATGGTTGGTACAACATACCATAATTACAATAATTATAATTGAAAAAATAAAATGAGCAAAATTATATAAATAAAATTTAGGTTGAGGCGCGGATATCTCGCTCTCTTTAAGGAGATTCAAGTCCATTGTAGCATAATCTACACCGATCCAGTAATATCACCCCTTGACTTGTCCCCTCCAGGATAAAACAACCCAACAACGTCGTACAACTCAAACAATTTTCGATTAGTTGAAGAGTTCAAACCTCCAAAAAAAAACACCTTCCTTCAACATATAACTTCTCTCTTTTGTACATAGTAAATTTAGTTGGAGACTTAGAATATTTTCTTTGTCTCAACTCTCGTTTTCACTATAGTAACCTCAAAATATAAGCACAATATATTTCTTATCCACTTCTCATCTTTTCTCACTCTATATTTTCTTGTACACAATATAATGCAAGACCACCACTATTTATAGGTGAAGAATTCTACCTTGTAATGAATAGTAAGAAGGTGGAGTAGTAATATGGTGAGTTATGGGAGGATTATGACTTGGATGTTACAAGAGTTATAAGACATAATGTGGTATAATGTGGGTACTAAAGAGTTTCTGGTTACAAGAGTTACAAAAAGATAAATGACCATATTTCTATCACTAACTAATGTGAGTAATGAGACATCAAATTCTACCAAAGTAAATAGCACAAATGCAACTCATGAATATAATGAACTTTAATATAATATATTAAATATTAAAATGGTCATACACTAACAATTTTTCACTTATTTAAAATATTAGATAAGAGAGTATTTCACTAATTTAGTTGAATTGTTACTATTATGTACAATGAAAGTGTGCTATGCATTGAACCTTCTCTTAGTAAAACAATAATCTTTACTTGAGAGTCTGTAGTGGTATCAAACTTGAACTGTTTGAGGGAAAAAAAGTATCATTGTTTACACACAATAATCAATGTGTTGACATAAGCTTTAATAGCTAGCACATTACGGTCTTGTGCTATCCTGATTTTCATAACTATTTTTGAGAATAAACTCAATTCTCATAAGAAGCGGCCTACTTTCACACTTACATATGTAAAATCTGTAAAGAGTGCTCCTGTAATTTCAACACACCACTCATACGAAATACAAACTTTCATTAAGAGTTCTTAGACTCAACCTCCACAAATCATTACAAGATAAATGCACTCACATCACAAAGAGAGAACAAAATAAATATAATAGTGCATTTCTAACGAGCCATCATATGATTTATTTTTTTCATTGAACCTGGTTATAGAATCTCTATTCCCAGGTTGAGTTTCCTCATACATGACTCAAAAATTTATGAACTTCAATTCCATCCCTCTCAATGTGCTCCAGATTCTTTATCTTTCCAAAATCTTGGTTAGTTCTTCTACAAGATTATCACAAAATTTGACAAAATTAATATTAATGGTACCACTTGTCAAATATAATCTCATAATATTATGTTTTCTCCTTGTGGATCTGAATTTACCGTTATAATAATGATTTTGTACTCTATTGATAATATTATTGGTGCTATCACAATTAATCAAAGATAGAGAAATTAATTTCTCAACATAAAGTAATTTATATAATAAGTCTTTAAATCAATTTACTTTTTAACTAGCTGAAGCTAAATCAATAAACTCAGCCTGCATGATGGAATTAGTCACAATAATTTTTTAGTTTCATCAAATAACATTAAATTTTTTCATCTGCTTCAAAAATCTATTAAGTATAGCAGGATGATTTTTTTATAAAAGAAGCCACAAACTTTTGTACCAAGTAAATATACCTGATTGTCTTGTACTTGTTATACACGGTGAAATTTTATTAAATTTATATTCATATAAAATTTAAATTGTATTAAATTTAAAATATATTAGTCTAAATAAATATTATGGATTAATATAAATGAATTAATTAATTAAGTCTAATAAATATGAAATTAAATAAAGTTTAATTTTTATTGGGCTAGTCCATTGAGTCGGGCTATAAATAATGAGTCCACTTTGCTAAGCCCAAGATATCATCTTATTCTAGAGGCCCAGTTGGGTGCCAAATGTCAAATGACGTGGTATAACAAGTCACACAAAGGAACCAATAGGATTATGCCACATATCAAAATAATGCAGCATGCCTAGTAAAATCAAAGACCAATGAAGACGCACCACGTGTACAAGTGACATATTTCGACCAATCAAATATCGTCATATAACTCAAATCTGATTGGACAAAAGAAGCCTGTCTTCACTACAACTCCTCCATTCTACAACTATAAATAGGGGTCTTCCATAATTCAGAAGGGACACCAAAATTCTAACAAGAAGTCAGAGAGAGCTCGTGGATCAAACGCCGTCGATTTCTCTACAAGCTACAAGTTCAAGAATTCAAGCACTCAAGTTCATAAATTCAAGATCATGACCACCAGATTCAATATCAAGTTCAAAGGCCCTTGAATTCAAGTACAAGTCAAGATCAAATTCATCAAATTCACAAGTCAAGATCAAGCTCAAAGACCCTTGATTTTATATTTCAAAAGAGAATCAGAGGATTCATAGAGATTGTAACACTCATATATTCAAATTCAATACTATGATTGTTACAATATTTTCTTGTTTTGATTATTATTTTCTCGATGTAAGTTTTATTATCTACAAATTCTAGCATACCTGGTGGGACCATCTATATCTCTCATCTCAACTTTTGAATCATTAAAGTTCAAAGAACATTAAAATGTCTAACAACATCAACTCCAAATCAACTCCGCTTAAGACCGCTGACTCCAATTTCTCTGTTGATGTGAAAAGCATTTTTGGTGTAACCTTTGAAAGCCTTGGACCGATGATGAGAAGCAAGGAAAGCAGGCTGGGACAATAAATACTCCAAGTGTTGTCCACACCAACTCTTGTTTTTGGATCTTAATCCTCAAAAGGAGAAAGGTCCTCTATGAATGCATCGAAAGGAAGAAGCAATATGGCTGAAAGGATTAAGAAGACACTAGCTCTACTTAACCTATCTAGGTCCAAGAACTCTACCACGAAGAAAGATAATGACTCAACCAATGGATTCTCTTCACTCACACCTCGTGATATGAGTCCATCAAAGATAAACTTATACGACAATTCATGCTACTCTCCAACATTCCCAACAGTCGTACAAGCAATGGTGATTAATGTTTCCACTATAAAAAAATAACTTGCAAGTTTGACTAAAGCAGTTGAAGGCTTGACAAAGTGTGTGGAAGAACAAGATACTAAACTTTCCAAGATAACAAATAAGATGGAGACCATGACTAAGAGAAGTTCAATTCAAGAGCCTTTGAAGCTTTTTGAGATTCAAGAGAAATGAGAGTCTTCCATAAAGTAAACAACAACGATCAAAGAGATTCAAGTCTCAGCTGAAGGTTTGATTCCTATTTACCAAGTGAAGGTTTGCATCATGAAGGTCGTCAAAGATAAATTTGAGTCCTCATTCAAATTTTCTCTCACATATGCAAAGCCATATACACAAAGGATTGATAACTTGAAGATGCATGCTGGCTGTTGATAAATAATATGTCGCTGATCTACTAATTTATTGAGCCTTTATCCATGAATTATTGATATGTTTTGAATAGATTTAGTCTATACAGGTACTCGTTCTCAAAGATGGAAACAAGAAAATGGATCAAAAAGAGCTTAAAAGAAGCGAAGTGTGAAGTGATCAATAAAGATGAAGATTCTACCTTGAAATATGGTGCTTGTGAAACACGAACAAGCCTTGGTGCATTCCGCACCTCCCAGTGCATGGAGCCTTAAATCGACCGAAGAATCTGTTAAGGGGTGCGATCGATGTGCGACATGCACAACTCCTGGTGTGATCCGCACCTCCTTTGCATGAGGCCTCCCAAGTTAGCTGAGTCACTGGTTCAACTGAAGAGGGTGTACGATGCGCACATGCTGACGTGTGAACCATCCATCATGCCACACACCATCCAAAGGGCATTTTTGTCTAAAATTTAGTGACGTTTTGGAAAAGTACTTAAACCCATTTTAGGCACAATTATAAATACAATTCTTCAGTTCTGAATACTCTTGAACAATTTTAGCTTTGAGAACAAGTTTCCTCTCTAAAAAGAAGAAGAGGGTTTCAATGAATTCTCTCTTCCAATTCTTAGTTCACAATTTGTGTACAAAACTGAGCTTAGATATTGAAATTACACTTAAATGAAGGGAAATTTGACTTACCCACTTGGTATATTTCTTTTCTTAAGTATGAGTAGCTAATTTTATTTTCTAGGGATGTGTAGAAGATAGGTGTTTGACATATGGGTATCGGTGTTGCTAATTCTTGCTTATAATTGCTTAATTGACATGGGTCTAGTAGTTTCACCATATTTTAACTCTAAAATTGGTGGTCGCAAATATTGATTTTCCTTACTTAGTTATGTTGTTGCTTGAAAGAGAATTTCATAGCTTTGAATGTGAAATTGCTAGTAGTAACTTGGTCTTCTATTTAGATTGAGGCTAGAAATAGCTCATATCGAGGGAATCACCCATTTAAGGGTCTAAGTTAGAAATAGTATGACCTCCCTAAGCTTAGCTTGGTTGTTTATTGTTAAACCAATGGTGGTTTAACTGAGATTGTTGGATATATGGTTGTTGATCGAGAGATGAACGACCATACCTATAACCAAGGATACTTATATCAATGAGCGAGAATTTGCATGAATAGGCAATCACCCTATCCCTCACTAGAACCCCATTTGATGCACATCCCTAGTCGTCTACTCTCACTTGTGCACCCGTTTTACTTTATAGTCTTACTTGAATTGAGATTTTATGACAGATATCCCAATTCCCCCCAATCCTTTACTTTCTTGTTTTTGAATACTTACCCTCCTAGTTAAGTCTTTTCATTACAATCATTATTGTACTATCTACAAGTCTCAGTGGGTACGACCCCGACATCCACTGGGAACTATAAATGTGTTTTGCTTGACGATCACCGATACCTCCATCTTGGAGAATACATTTGAGCGTTTATAAAAAATGGCGCTATTGTCGAGGACTTGATTTGATAGCCTTTTTTATGATTGTAGACTTGATATCACTTTGAGAGTGCTTGTTCTTTTATTTGTTTGTTGTTTGTGTTGTGATTGAGCAGGCTAGTCCATGAGTGAGGCCGGTGATAATATGAGTGTCAACGGAGGATTCATGGACGCAGAAGCTGCTGAGCTGGTGATACAAGTAGGAGTAGGTGCAATCTGCCTACCCCCAACAGTGGAAAATGCAATATTCCACGTTACGAGCACCATGGTCCACTTGATCCAGATAAAGGGAATGTTTGGTAGAGTAGCACATGAAGATGCCAATCGGCATATTCAGAATTTTGTGGAGATTTGCCAACCATTTATATTTAATAATATCTCCCAAGAATCCATTTGATTATGCCTATTCCCCTTTTCCTTGACAAGGGAAGCCACAGTGTGGTTAGAAGAATTGCCGGACGAGTCTATAAAATCTTGGGACGCGTTGGTTGAGGCATTTACATCAAGATTTTTCCCTCCGTCTTGCATGATGTATCTAAGAGACGAGATTACCAACTTTAGGCAACTCCTGGATGAGCTTCTACATGAGGCTTGGTTGAGGTTCAAAAAGAAGCTTGTCTTATGTCCGAACTATGGGTTGCCGGACAACGTATTGCTCCAAAGCTTCTATCGATCATTGAACTCTATGAATAAGTTGGTGGCTAACAACCTTGGAGGTGGAACCTTCATGGACTTGAAATTCTCTATTACCTCAGCTTTGTTAGAAAGAATGACCAAGACCAACCAAGCATGGCATACAAGAGAAGCGGATGTGCCAACTTCGGGAGTGACCTCATCCATCTTGACCAATGAAATGAGAAAAAAGGATAAGGAGCGAGATGAGACAATGGTAAAAATGATGACGCAAATATACTTTCTTGCCAAGCACATGATGGGGGAAGGTGGTGCTAAGACCGTGAATGCTATGAGTACACTGGAGATAAAGGATAGTGATGATGAGCTATTGACCATCGTGGATGGTAAACTTTGCTATTTGTCAGTGGGTTCTCGTCCCGGGTATTATCGCCCAAGGGATGAAAATCAAGGTTGGAGCAGAGACAAGGATGGTCATAGATACATTTACTGGAGTTTGAACCCATTTGTACCTCCAAACAAATCAGATTCTTTTTATCAACCAACCACAAGCAATCCCGGTTATTCCAAGATTGAGGACATGTTGTCCTTGGAGCTAAAGAAGGTAGAAACAAAAAATATCGGGGTTAGTGAGATTAAAAGTGAAGTGTCAACACTTCATCAAACCGTGAGCTCTCACTCGGCCTCCATTAAACACCTCAAGGCCCAAATGAATCACCTCTCTAACCAAATAAACTCGAGATTGAAAGAAACATACCTAGTAACACCACCCCAATTCCTAAGAATGATGATCATGTCATGGCGATTGTCACTAGGAGTGGGATAACAAGTGGCATGGTGAGAGAGCATGTTGTGGAGTAAGTTGTTGTAGCAAAGAAACCCGTTGTTGAAGCTGTCATTGAACCACGTGATAAAGGAAAAGCAATCGTGAGTGATAGTGATGTTGTAGAACCGGAGGTTAGAGTGAAGCTTAGTGCACCCAATGCCCCAGTGAGTGTTGATGTTGATGATGAAAGGGAGAAGGCTGAATCTCCATCCTAAGAGACCATTGATATTGATGAGGACCCCCCTCTAGTTCAAAGTGTTCCCACCACACTTCCCAAGGGACCTCCTCCGTACCCTAAAGGCTTCACAAGAAGAAGGAAGATAAAAAATTCAACAAGTTTGTTGACATGTTTACCAAACTATCTATAACTATTCCTTTAGTTGAAGCTTTGATACAAATGCCGGGGTACTCAAAATTCATGAAAGAGTTGCTTAAAAAGAAGAAGGTGGTTGATGTGGGAACCATTGAGATTTCACACAGCTGTAGTGCTGTGATGACAAGCAATGTCGCTAAAAAGTGTGATGATCCGGGTGCATTCACCATATCGTGCACTATTGAGCTATTTCTTTTTCGAAAAGCATTATGTGATCTAGGGGAAAGCATCAACTTGATGCCCCTAATGATTTTCAACAAGTTGGGATTGGGTACACCCAAGCCTACTTCTATGCACTTGCTCATGGTGGATCATTCCATTAAACGCCCAGTGGGAATTCTCTTTGATGTGTTGGTAAAGGTGGATAACTTCATCCTCCGTGCAGAATTCGTGATCCTAGATTGTGAGGTTGATGTTGAGGTGACCATCATCTTAGGGCAACTATTATTAGCCACGGGGAGAGCTCTTGTTGATGTTGAACTTGGTGAACTTAAATTCTGATGAGGGAATGAAGTGGTGCCATTTAATGTGTGCTAACCCACAAGACCTCCAGATGACTAGGGTGATATTGGTGATAGATTTGGAGGGCAAGCTTGATCATGCCCTTGAAGATTGGGAAGTGGGCAAGTCACCCAAATTTGAAGAGTTGCCAATCAGCAACATGATGATGTGATGAGGACATTGAAGGAGCAATTTCCTTTATTGGGATAAGGCCACGCCAACTCGATTGGTATGCTATCAAACAACGACTAGGTTGAGGTACTATCGCCGTGCCGCGATGTTAAATCAAGCACTTCTTGGGAGGCAATCCAAGTGTCTTTACTTTATTTTCCTTTACCTTTTGTTGTTTTTGTTGTGTTTTAGGGATGCACGGAGGAGAAAAAATAAACAAGTGCAAAACAGAGAAATAAATGGGACGTGTGAAGGACCATGCAGTTCTCACAACCCATTGTACGTGTCACATGGACCAATGCATGCCAACAACAGAAACCTGGAAAGAAAAAGAAATTTTAGAGGTGATGTGTGCTGGTCTGTGCAATTTGCACAAGCCTAAGTGCGTGTCGCACCTCCAATGCATGATGAAACAAAAGCCTGAGCACATCAGGGGATGAAAAATATGAGGTGCGAAATGACATGCAGTCGCACAAGGTCTTCTGCGAACTACACGTTGTGGCGCACCAGAGGTAAATTTGTATTTTAATTGACCTAATCCGTTGACCAACCCGGCTAGTTTTCTTCTTCTTTTCTCTTTATATTCTGCCACCTTCACCATCTTCACCATATTTTCTCTCCAACTTCTCAAAGTCTCTTCCAAAACCTCCCATAAGCCTCCTACTTCTCTAAAAATCTTCCTTATCTCCCCCACAATCTCCACCATCGCTCTTTCATGCTGCTGCCATTCATCTCTCTGGGCGAGTTGATTGGGTCACCATTGTTGCTTCTCAAAATCTTCAATTCTTACTTCTGTCTGCTTAATCTTTACTTGTGGTAAGTTCTCTGATGTTAAATACTTGTTTTTATGTTGATTGGGAACTCATATTGTGAAGCATGCTTAATAGAATTGCCAGGTTGATTTTGGGTGAGATCCAAAATTTTTAGGTCCCCAATTTTGAATTGTGTTATGGATTTTGCTTAGGATCAACTTGGTAGAACTTGAATTTTGATAATGCATGTTGATTGGTAGTGATTTTTTAGCCTTGAAATCTATGTTCGGGTTGAAGTCTGAGTAAACCACTTGTGATTGATGCATGTTTTAGCCCTATAATAGAATGGGTGACATCTTTCTTAAGGACAAATCGTTGTTTTTCATAAGGTTTGGTCAAAAATTGTTGTTTGGGCTAAAAATTGTTGCTAATTGTACACCCGTGAACTTTGTTAAATATGTACTGGGTGTATGATCTCGTGCGAGGAGGTGGTAATTATTGTTGATAATTGTGTGCCCAATTGAGTGATTGGAGGCTTAAGGAAATAGACGACTGGGCAAGGCAAGACATATTAAAGCATAAGGGTTCGGTCAAGAAGCTCCCATGCCTCGATTTGGTTTGAGTAAGGGGAAAGGAAATAGATGTTACACCAGCGGCCATACACTTTGCTATGTGGAATGATGAGCCAATCCCAAAATCACAGTACATGGAATGCGTAGCTACAAAAGAAAACCAATATGAGTGGGTGGCAAGTATTATTGCTGAGGAGTCTTGCCAAATCAAAAGGGCCCATTCATCGGTCTGATCTCAAGTTTGAAGCTCGGGTGTGGATAGATTTTATATGCACACGACTCATTCCGATCGATCAAAAAACATAGGTGACTATAGAGGTGGCCATTCTGATATCTTATATCATGACCAGTCTTTGGTTGCATGAAGGAGAGATAATTTCTTAGCAAATCAAGCAGAGAGAAAGACAAGAGAGCACCTCCATGGCTTTCCCCGCTCTCATTAGCTTTTTCTGTTGCCAAGTGCAATGTTCGTGAATCCGCTCATTGGATAAAATCAATCAAGCTACCAAAATGATTTAATTAGATACAAGGAGAGATACAGATGCACCACATGTCAAGAAAAAGCAATGTGCTCACAATGCCATCCCAAGCAATACCCATGACGAAGGTGTCACTCATGATCATAGGGGCACTTCCTTTCCCTCTCAAGAAGCATCAAACTACACCTTTGTGCATCCCACAACCACCTCATTTTCAGGAAACTTGCTCAATCTTAGCCTACTCGCTCAACAAAATGAGGAAATAGTAGAAAAAATTGCTAAAGACATTCCACGCATGATTCAAGCCGCCATAAAATTGATTTTGAAGACTTTAGTGTCAAATGTGAGCAACCTTTGTGCTAAAATAGACACCATGGAAGTTGAGGTTGATGAGATTAAGCAAGTCATGCCACATGTTGAGCCAACGAGCCCTAATTAGGACCTTAATCTACTGTCCCCAAGCTCCCCACCCCCCTCAAGGGCTGCTAGCCCTCCTGATGATTGGTGCACGGGCTAGGACCAAAATAACAATGAAACTGCATCTGAAATCAAAGCAGTGATTGATCCACTTTCATTACAGCAATACTCGGATCCTCCTAAATCACCTGTGCCCAAATGGAAGAGTCTATCTAGGCCTATCTTGGGTAGGGGACCCTCTTATCTTGACTTGATGACTGCCGAGGACAAATGGTATGTTGATGAATCATTCGATCTTCTTAAGCTGCCATGGGATCCTGTAATACCACCATTCGAGGATTTTTTGATTGACCCTGCACATGCCTACATCCCACCATCGAAATCACCACCACAATAGCCACAGAGGCCACCACAGAGATTCTATTCAAGGAGGCATCGTCACTATTATTAGCATAATCAGGGAGTTTTTGCACTCATTCTTATTTGTATGACTTTTTGTGCATAGGGGCTATGCTTACTTTAAGTTTGGGGGAGTCTATAACTATTTACATTTGTGGAGCTTGTTTTGAGCTTACTTGTGCCCTTGCCGGGCTTGATTTTTAATTTTATTTGGTGATTGTGTTGCCGGGTTGGTCTTACATGGCCCATTGTTTTACTACCCGTTCTTAGAAAATGCGCTAAAAGGCCTACGCTGAGGCTTGTTTTTAAATGAACCATGAGCACACAAGTTGGTCATCGCCTTGTTAATACTAGTTTAGCAATAAACTGTGACGGTTTTCTTAATACCACGGTTCTTTTCCAAGGAGCAAAAGTTTTCTTTATTTTTCTTTTTCTTTTGTATTTGTGTCGAACTGGGTTGGTGTTTCCCTAATTGAGGGGCGACTTTCTTAAGGGAAAAGCCAAGTTTTAGTTTAAAATTGAGTCCGTAGTTGCTTGTCTTAAAATGGGCCCACCGAAACATTTTTCTTGGCAAGATATTTTTGAAAATAAAAGGAAGAAGAGAAATGAATTTTTGAGGAAAAACATTCTCTTGTCATGACTTATACTCTCTCTTTGGATTGATCGATTCATAAACGAGTGCGTAATGAACTCAGAATAGCTTGAAGAAAGTCATTTGTCCCAATTGATTTTGAGACTAATGAAAGAAGTCTTGTGGAATGATGCCTTGTGTGGTGAGGATTTACCTTGATTCTCATGTATGCGTGTCATCTAGAACTTACCCCGAATGTGGTTCAAGGTAAAATTCTAGGTGTGACCAAGCTTGGAACGTGACCTTAGACCCTTTTTTATAGCCACTTCACCCAAATGACTTCCCTCAACATCAATCCTAGTGATCCCCTTTGAGATTGTGACCTTTCTTTGGCACCTTGGTTAACACATTGACTTTTTTGAAACCCATATCTTGGCACCCATCCTCCCTAATTGATTGAAAGTGAAACATAGGTTAAAAGCCTAACTTTGGGGGGTGAAAAAGACAACATAGGCAAATTCCTAAGTTTGGGGGTGTATGTGATCAAATGAGGAGAAGAAAAGGAATGCACTTCAATTGCAAGGTAGCACCTTAAGTTTGAATTGAAAATTGCTCCAAAAGTTCAATCCACTAAGCAAAATTAAAAGAAAGAATAAGTGCTACTAATGAAGGTGATACAAGGAGTTTGAATGATCATGATTGAAAAGGACAAGCTTGGGTTGTGTGAGGGAGAAATAAGGCGAAGTTGAAATATGAAAATGTCAGCGGTGTTTGAAATGATACCAAAGAGCATTAGGGAGGTGTAGTCACTTGAACCAAATAAAATCCTTACCTTAGCCCTAGCCAACATTGTAACCCACAAGTCCTTGGTGATTCCGAGCCTCTCTACCCTACATTAGTGGCAATTTACATGAAGGACAAGCCTATGGGTCGACGTATGTGCATTTGAACTTCCTTGAAAGAGTGAGAGTCTTCTTAGTTCTCCTATAATCCCTTTATTTTGTGAAATTGCATGATTGTGAGTGGGATTTTCTCTTGTGGTGAGTGGCATCATGCACTCGAATTAAAACATGAAGTCTCTACTTCAATTAAGAGGAATGAATGAGACAAGTTGTGTGGCAAATCTTGGGGCAAACCTTGAAAGTCCATGCCAATGACTTGAGAAGCTTAAATGTCTTGTTTTGAATGACAAAATTCTCTTGATTTTGAATGAGAAATGAAGTCCTTTTTGAAAAGTTTTTGAAATGACCAATTGCCTTGATGATGTGGTGGTTCAAATTGAGATAGACATTATAGTTGAGTCTTTTTGTTTACTCTTTTTCTTGATTTTTAGTATGGATTAGTCCCTTGTGCCTTGATTGAGTCTAGAGCATAATTCATTCCTTATATTGTGAGTATCTTGCTTGAGGACAAGCAATAGTTCAAGTCTGGGGGTTTGATAAGTCGGTGATCTACCAACTTATTGAGCCTTTATCCATGAATTATTGCTATATTTTGAATAGTTTTAGAGGTTCTTATGACCTTTATTGATGTCTATGCAGTTACTCATGATCAAAGATGGAAACAAAGAAATGGACCCAAAAAGAGCTTAAAAGGAGCAAAGTGTGAAGTGATCGAAAAAGATGAAGATTCTGCCTTGAAATGCGGCACTTGCGCTACATACACAAGCCTTGATGCATTCCACACCTCTCACTGCATGGAGCCTTGAATCAACCGAAGAATTTGTTAAGGGGTGTGGCTGTTGTGCGATGCGACCGAAGATAGGTGTTTGACATATGGGTATGGGTGTTGCTAATTCTTGCTTATAATTACTTAATTGACATGGGTCTAGTAGTTTCACCATATTTTAACTCTAAAATTGGTGGTCGCAAATATTGATATTCCTTACTTAGTTATGTTGTTGCTTGAAAGAGAATTTCATAGCTTTGAATGTGAAATTGCAAGTAGGAACTTGGGCTTCTATTTAGATTGAGGCTAGAAATAGCTCATATCGATGGAATCACCCATTTAATGGTCTAAGCTAGAAATAGTATGACCTCCCTAAGCTTAGCTTGGTTGTTTATTGTTAAACCAATGGTGCTTTAATCAAGACTGTTGGATATATGGCTGTTGATCAAGAGATGAACGACCATACCTATAACCAAGGCTACCTATATCAATAAGCGAGAATTTGCATGAATAGGCAATCACCCTATCCCACACTAAAACCCCATTTGATGTACATCCCTAGTCGTGTACTCTCACTTGTGCACCCGTTTTACTTTATAGCCTTACTTGAACTGAGATTTTATGACAGATATCCCAATTCCCCAATCAATTACTTTCTTGTTTTTGAACACTTACCCTCTTAGTGAATTCCTTTCATTATAATCATTATTGTGCTATCTACAAGTCTTTGTGGGTATGACCCCTACATCTATTGGGAACTATAAATGTGTTTTGCTTGACGATCGCTGATACCTCCATCTTGGAGAGTACATTTGAGCATTTATCAATACATTAGTAATCTACCAATGTATTGAGACTTTAATTATGAATTATTGCCATGTTTTGATAAGATTTAGAGGTTCTTATAGACTTTATTGATATGAATGCAGGCACTCTTCGTCAAAGATAGAAAAATAAGGAATTGGATCCAAAAAAGCTCAAAAAGAGTTGAAGTGTGAAGCGATCAATCAAGATGAAGATTTTTCCCTAAGGTGCAGCCACGTGTGACACGCACAACCCTTGGTGCAGTCCGCACCTCCCTCCACAAGAATGCTCAGGAGAAGAGAAGAATTTGTTAAGGGGGTGCAGCCCCCGTGCGACACACACAAGGCTTGGTGCAAACCGCACCCCACTTCACACAAAGTTGCAAGCAGCAGCCAATTCTCTAGTTCACTTATGCAGAGCTGTGAGATACGCACAACAAGACGTGCGAACCACACGTCCCAGCACATAGCTCCTGAGGGGAAATTTTGTCCATTTTTGTGTGACACTTTGGGAATATTCTAAAACTCAATTTGGGCATAGTTTTTGATAATTTTGAATAGTTTTGAGTTTTGGAGAAAGTTTCTCTCCCAAGGAAAGATAGAGGGTTTCAATCCATTCTCTCAATCTTTACCCTTGGATTTGTAAATTTGAGCTTGGATATTGGATATTTTGCTACAATTAATAAAAAGGAATTTGAATTTCCCTGTGGGTATACTTTCTTCTTCCTTTAGCATGAGTGGCTAAGTCTCCTTGTCTAGGGATGTGTTGATAATGGGTACTTGATAAAAGGGTATGAGTCTTGCTTATTTGTGTTTATAAATGCTAATATGATATGGGTCTAGTGATTTCACCATATTTTAACTCTAAAATTGGTGGTTGCAAATATTGATTTAATTTACTTGATTTTGTTCTATCTTGACAAAAAGGGTTTATGATTTCAGATGTGAAATTGGTAGTGGGTACTTGGGATTCCACTTAGATTGAGGCTAGAAATAGCTCAATTTGCTGGAAACACTCATTTAAGGGTCCAAGCTAGAGATAGTGTGACCTCCCAAGCCTATATTAATTGGTTTATGCCTAAACAATTGTGCTTGAACAAAGACCGTTGGATGAATAATTATGTGATCAAGAGATTAATAATCATGTCTAAAACCAATGCTACCTATGTTATTTAGTAAGAATTTATGTATTTGAGAAAGTACCTTGACCCGTGTTCGAGTCCCATCGGAAACACATCCCTAGTTGTCCTCTCACTTGTTTACCCCTTGAATTTACTTTATTATTCGGTTTGGAATTGAATTGTGACAGATTTCCCTGTTTTTTACATTATTTGTTGTTTGGACAATCTACTTTCATTGTGAGGTCTTGTCTACAATCTCTTTGGCTAAGCTACAATTCCCTGTGGGATTGACCCCAACTCTTGTTGGATAATATAAATTTTATTTTGCTTAACGATCACCGATACCTCCATCTTGGAGAGTACATTTGAGCGTTATCAAAAATGGCGCCATTAGTGGGGATCGAACTCGGGTCACTTGCATGACATGCGGGAATACTCACCACTATACTACAATGACTAAAGTTTGAGGTACTGTCATTGAGTCACGATGTAAAATCAAGCACTTCTTGAGAGGCAACCCAAATATTTTGCTTTGTTTTTAGTTACCTTTTGTTGTTTTTGGTTTATTTTAGGAATGCATAGAGAGGAAAAATGACAAAGTGGAAAAATGAGATAAAAAGAGGATGTGCGAATGGCTGTGCAGTTTACACGAGATGTTATGCACGTCGCACAGGCCACCACATCCCAAAGCAGTGAACTGAAGAAACAATTGGAAGTTGGAGGTTACGTGCACTGGATTGTGCCTTTCAGACAAGTCCCTGTGCACGTCGAACCTACATCGCACACCACAACAATAAGAGGGGCCAAGTTTAGGCATAAAATGGTGAGGTGTGAAGCGACATGCGGTCCAAACAAGGGCTTGTGCGAATTGCATATCACGGTGTACCTAGGTAAGTTTTGAAATTTTTATTGACCTACCCGTTGACCGACCCGATGACTTTTCCTCTTCTTTTCTCTTTTAAACCGCCAACTTCACCCCTTTTCTCCCATATTCTTCCAAACTTCCAAAACTTCTCTCCCAAAATCCTCCACAAATCTTCCAAATTCTCCCAAAATCTTCTCCTCTTCTTACCCATACCTCTCCACTGCAGCACCGCCTGTCAGCACCGTCATTTTCTCTAGGCGAAATTGTGGGTCACCATTGTTGCACCTTGAAAAGATTCAATTTTTGCCTTTCTTCTCATAATCTTCACTTGTGGTAAGTTCCCTGATGTTAAATACATATTTTTATATTGATTGGGAACTCATATTGTGAAGCATGCTTTGTAGAATTTCCATGTTGATTTTGCGTGAGATCCAAAATTTTTGGGTCCCTAATTTTTGGGTTGTATTGTTGATTTTGCTTAGAAATAACTTAGTAGAACTTGAAGCGATGATAATACATGTTGATTATAGTACTTTTAGACTTAAAAATCTGTGTTTGGGGTGAAGTCTGAGTAACCTAGTTGTGATTGGTGCATGATTTGGCCCTATGATAGATTGGGTTTCATCATTCTTAAGGGCAAATCGTCATCTTCATGAGGTTTTGATTGAAAATTAATGTTTGGGGCTGAAATTTGTTACTACTCTTTTGTGACCATGTAATTTGTTGAATATGATTATTGGGTGTATGATTTTGATTAGGAGGTAGAAATTGTTGATTGAATGATTATGCCTAATTGTTGCAATTGAAGGCTTGATGTTCCCGATGATAGACGGGGTAACATCCTTCTTAAGGAAAGTCGTTAAGTTCTTCTTTTGTTTTGAATTATGATAATGGATTCCGAGGAAGTCTGAGTACCCGAATGATTTGGTTGGGTCATAGAATTCTTGTCCCTATTGCTTAAAATTGTTGGATTATTGGTGTGATGCTTGTTGGCTAGTGCATTCCACACGTATTGTTCTGCGAATCACATGCTTAATATACAAGGAGACAAGGGATTGAAAAATCCCAAGTGTTTTCCCTGTGCATTTCGTATGCGGAGCGCATACCTCTATGTGCGAAACACACAAGGAACTGCACCCTGTGAAAAATAGCTGCAGTTCACTGTTTCGATGGGCGAAGCATGGTGCAACGCGCACTCTGGCTGATGCGGTCTACACCAGCTTCGCACCTCAGTGCAGAAATCCCTGTATGTTTTTGGTAGATCATACGATGTCACATGCAACACATACTATGCCTTGTGCATTTTGCATGTGGTCCGCATGAGCCATCATTTACCTACTTTATTTTTCTACTTCTTTGCATTCCGTTCCTTTTAATTAGTTAACTTATTTCTAGTTTTTATTCTTTTATGTATATCAAAAATACAAAAAGAGTTTGTTTTGCTTTTTGGTCACAATCTCCATGTGTAGACTATGTCTTCTACCAGGGTTAACATTGGGCGTCAACAAAAGAAACCATTAGATGTGGAAGAGGCGAGAATTTGCTTTGGGGTTGAAGGCATGAAGACCATCTATGACCGAGATATGGGTAGGACCTTCAATGTGGATCAAAGCTTCAACTAGGCTGCAGTCACGAAGGAGCTACCCAATATCCACATACAGTTTGCCGACTGAGAGTGGAAACTATTCCAAGATGTACCCAAGGGGTACTATGAGGAATTAGTTTTGGAGTTCTTTGCTGCTTATCAAGGTAAGCAAGACTCCAAAGGATATATATGGGAAACATAGAGAGGTTCCCTAACTTGGATTCAGTTGTCTTCCGGGGCAAGAAAGTGTCTGTCACTACAGATGACAACATATCTACTGGAGTCACCCAATTAATCCTGCCCCTGCACTCTTGTCTAGGTTGTCTGCCAAGAAAAAGCCATATCGTGAGACGACCCCTGTGATTGCTCATGACATCCCTCTCTGGTCTACTATGGGGGGTGATATCCCGAGGAGGTCCTTACACCATGAAGCTCGTCTGTGGTATGACCTTGTCCGCACCCATTTCCTGCCCTCACAGAATGATCAGAAGATAACTCAGGATGGGGCCATTCTGATTGCTGCTATTATGACGAGTGAGCATGCCAACTTTAGGGAGATAGAGGCTATGGTGATAAGGAGAAAAGCTCACAGGGGAAGTGATTGATTGATCTTCCCGGTGCTTATTACTAAACTAACAATAACCGATACCTCCATCTTGGAGAGTACATTTGAGCATTATAAAAAATGGTTCCATTGCCGGGGATTGTGTTTGAATAGCCTTTTTGATTGTAAATTGAAATTACCTTGTAGAGTGTTTGTTCTTTTTAGTTGGTTTCTTGTTTTTGTTTGTTGTGTAGGTATCCCATGAGCGAAGTGTGCGATAACAGAAGTGTAGACAGTTTCATGGATGCAGCCAATGAACTCGTAGTTCAAGGAGGAGTAGGTGCAATCCGCTTATCATCCATGGTTGGAAACATGGTGTTCCATGTCACTAGCACTATGCTTCATCTAATACAAATGAAAAGGATGTTTGGAGGAGCAGCACACGAAGATGCAAATAGGAACATCCAAAACTTTGTGCAGATATGCCAACCTTTCATCTTCCAAAATATTCCCCAAGAATCTATTTGACTTTGCCTATTCCCTTTCTCTCTAACGGGGGAAGCCACAATGTGGTTGGAAGAACTACCTGATGAGTCAATCACCTCTTAGGCTGAGTTGGTAGAAGATTTAATGATTAGATTTTTCCTTCCCTAAAAAATGATATAGCTGAGGGATGAAATCACCAACTTTTGCCAACTTTGCAATGAGGTGTTGCACGAGGCATGGTTGAGATTTAAAAAGAAACTCGTGTTGTACCCCAACCAAGGATTGCCAGATAATGTCTTGCTACAAAGCTTTTATAAAGCTTTGAACTAAATGAACAAGTCCATGGCCAATAACCTCAGGGGTGGTACTTTCATGGACTAAAAATTTGGAGTAGCCTCGACCCTTCTAGAGAGATTGACTAAGACTAACCAAGCTTGGCATACAAGGGAGGCTGATGTTCTTACCTCAGGAGTGACCACATATATTTTGAAAAATGAGATGCAGAGAAAGGATGAAGAGAGGGATGAGACCATGGCCAAAATGATGATGCAAATAGACTTATTGGCCAACCATATGATGGGGGCCGGAAGTGCTAAGACTGTGAATGCTGTGAGTACACTGGAGATCAAGGCTAGTGATGATGAGCTAATGACCATTGTGGATGGTAAACTTTGATATTTGTCAGCAGGTTCTCATCCCATGTATTATCGCCTGAGGGATGAGAATCAAGGTTGGATTAAGGATAAGGAAAAAGATGGCAATTGGAGGGACCATGATAGAGGTGGTGATAGATACAATCACCTGAGTTCCAACCCTTACGTACCTCCAAATAATTCAGACTCCTTGTATTAACCTACCACAAGCAATCCTGGTAACTCGAACATAGAAGACTTGTTGTCCTTGGTTTTAAAAAAGGTAGAGACAACAAATACCGAGATTAGTGAGCTTAAAAGCAAAGTTTCAACACTTCATCAAACCGTGAGCCCTCATTCAGCCTCAATTAAGCATCTTGAGGCTCAAATGAACTATCTATCAACTCAAATAAACCCAAGGATGAAGGGAACACTCCTTAGTGACACCACATCCAATCCAAAAAATGACGCTCATGTTATGACTATTGTTACTAGAAGTGGAAGAACAAGTGGTGTGGTGAAAAAAGCCTGTTATGGATGTTGTGGAGAAGTCAGCTGATGTGGTGAAGAGGCCTAGTGTTGAACCCATTATGGATCCATATGACAAAGAAGAAGAGGCTGCGTGTGAAAAAGATGTTGAAGAAACAAAAGTTGAGGTAAAGCTTAGTGCACCCAATGTCCCGGTGGATGTTAATATTGATGATGAAAAGGAGGAGGCTGAATCTCCTCCCCAAGTGGCTATTGATATTGAGGAAGACCATCCCATTGTGCAAAGTGTGCCGACCACACTACCCATTTAAAACTTATGAATTGAATTATGGCTATTCTAAGTTTTAAGACTTATGAATTGAAATTGCATGACATTAGACATGTACTTATGCTTTTCTAATAGTTTTGGACATCAGATATGTCCCTACATTTTATGAAATGTTTGGCATCTAGATATGTATAACTAAGCTATGAACATATTTGACATCAGATATGTCATTAGTTATGATCAGTTTTGGGATCAGATATGCCCCAGTATTATATGAGCTATATGTATGTTTTTGGGAGTAGTATTTAGCACCGAGTTGGACGGGGTGAGAGTACCCTTAGTCCCAGAACTACGTGCCCCTGTAGGTTCATAAGTCCCATCTGTTGGGCATTCAAATTAGTGATCACGCCATAGCTATGACTTTATACCCTAGAAAGGTATATTGGGTCTCTCGATAGGGAGGATACATCGGATTCCATTTAGCTCACAAGGTCTATGTCGGTTAAGAGAACCTCCCACAAAAATAGTTTCAAGTTTTAAAAATATTTGACTCTTGCTCAGAATTCAGACTTACTACTTATGACTATATTTTTAGCTTATGATATTGCATTGAGTCATTTACATCATAGTTTTACCGTTATAGCATGATATTTATTTCTATAGCATATCTAGAATGTTTACTTCAGATTTTGCAAATATCACATATTCAGTACATCCTATAGTACTGATGCATATTTTGCGCTACATCCTCTTGATAATGCAGATTCAGTTTTCCTTCCTTAGACACTTGGCTAGAGATTGCAGGTCATTCAGCTAGCGTTGGTGAGTCCTCATCTCTCGAGGACCAGTTCTTGAGTTTAGCTTATCATCATCCTTTTAATATCTAGAGTTAGTTGGGGTCTTGTATCAGTAACTTCTTATGTCATATTTGGAGGCTTTTCAGACATAGACAATGTTCGAGTCTCTGATATTTTTAACTTTCCTGGAATTACGAGTCCAAACCACATACCATGGTTGGAACCACGAGTCGTGGAATGAACCCGTGGATTAAGTCTGTAGGATCAGTCTCTGGTCTGAGAACCATGAGTGGATTGTACAGACCGTAGTTCATTCTACGGACCGTCTTGTTGACTCGCGGAATCAAATCTGAGGACTGACTATTTCCCCTAGAACCACGAGTGGGTTCTACGGACCGTAGTTCATTCTACGAACCGTACTATTCACTCATGGAACTTGATATGAGGTTTGCCTATTTCTCCAAGAACTACGAATGGGTCTACGGACTGTAGTTTATTCTAAGGTCCATCATGTTATGTCACGACCCGATTTTTCGGTCATGATGACACCTACAACCCCCAGTAGGCAAACCAATTCCCATCGTCCAAAACGGTTAGTAATAGGCTACATTCTAACAATTTAAGCGGAAGAATAATTTAATAAGCGGAAGCAAGGAACAAGATGAAGAAAATAGATAACAGGAATATATATATACATAAGCAGAAGCTAAACTAAACCTAAAACCTAGTATCATAGTGTATAAGAACCGGATCTACATAAGGAGTACAAAGGGTCCAAAATAACAAATACATCATGTATCTGAAGCTATGAGAGTACAAGTATACAAAAGACAAACTAAAGTCAAGCTCCGGTCACCACGATTTCACTCTCAGTCCGGGATGGTCCAAAATCTCCAAGCACGAGTCTTCCACGAGCTAGCAACGATGGCTCACACTAGGATCCGCACCAGAAGATACATAGTGTAGTATGAGCACCAAATGCGAAGCATAAGGTACCCAGTAGGTATCATAGGCTGACTGGGTACATATAAGATAAACACGTAGTAACAGACATAATAAAATCAAGCAGTCACAGGAGTCAACGAAAAAGTACACAGGAACTAGCCCAGAGGGAAGAGAACAGAACAACATACAAGGCTAGCAAGTAGAATATATACACAACAGGCGCAGGTGAAAGTAAGAAATGACGTACCTAAGGTCCTTGCAATAACAATATATACATAAGAAGTTTTAGAAGTGGATGGTATACCGGTAACCTCAAGTACAAGAGAAGGGAGAGAAGAGTAAAGATAGACATGCTCGAAAAATAGGAATCAATAACAAAACTAATCATATCAATCTCAATCCAGAACCAACAACATTGCAGTATAAAATCTCAAAATCATAATCGTGATAGGAAATAGTATCATGATAAAGTAACACAAGTCTATCTACAGTCCCCCGGCCACCCATACAACCGAGGAACACAAATAAGTGAAAACAAAACACTCCGGCCGCCCATACAATCGGAGCGTACACTCAACAAACAACAAACAAGGGAGGATCCTCAAACAATGAATGATATGCTATGAAATGCCACGACAGTGAAACCTCAGTGTCAGTATGTTACCCCCTTCGGTGCCCCAAAGGTCCTGTAAAGGCGGGATCCATGGAAGGACTTCTCCCGAGTATATCTACTTCACTGTAAACCCCTACCCCCGGTCACCCTTCTGCCCGTAGCACTTGGTCTGGAATGACAGGGTCCATAGAGGTTTACTCATAGACCACATACTACACTCTAACCTAAAAATACCATACAGAGTGCCATTGGATCCAAACTAGTCACCAATGCTCAAAATGTGTGCCTGAATCCTATCCAGGTCTAAATCAATAAAATAAATGCAGTAACCCCCCCCAAAGGTGCCTGGGCATCTTCGGGTCTAAAATAGTAATAAAACAAGTCCGTTGCTCGACTTTTCCAAGTCTAATATTACTTTTTTATAAATAGCGGAATCAATATAGAACCTCAGTCCACCCGAGTCCAATATAATATACGAAAACTGAGACATATCTCTTCTTTTAACCTTTCGTACCCCAAGAAGATCCATAAAAGGGATACCAAACCATTTCAAACACATTTTACAGAAAATGGGCCCCCGAGGCCATGCAAGGTTTGGAAATCATAAATAGTAGGCCTGAAGCCAAAACCGTAGCAAAATCGAGTAGAAAATCCTTTATATGCATGATAATGGAATGCTCAATCACAAACAGTAGCCCAACGGCTCACAATCAACCTATCGGCCCTGCACATGCTCCAATCGTTCTACAACACAAATAGCCAACACCTATATCAATAATAACGATGTCCGGGACTCAGGGACAATCCTAATATCCCACAACCTATGTTCCAGAGTCAAACAAGGCCTCACAAGACCATAAGGGTGATAATATCAACTACTAAGAATACTACATATAACGGAGGAAAGAAATGGGGCAAATCATGGAAAACGGTCAAGGTCTGTTGTACCAACCTAATAACCCAACCCAAGGATGCCAGCTAGTATAATTTTATCCAATATATGCTAAGTCTCGGGAGTTTAGACTGTAACCTACCTGTCGTCCGATGACAAGATGCTGGAAAAATGAAATCTAAGCCCGAATCACTCCGACAAACCCCGAACGATAATCAAACTATCAAAAACATAAGTAATACATCAAGGCGAGTCTAACAATACCGATATTTAATAATAGCAGAGCTGAAATTCGGGTCACCAGCAGACCCGTGCGCCTCTCAATCCAAAACCGAAAATGAAAAATGCACAATATGATCACCGAGACCGTAAGAGTACATGCCCGGAAAATCAAGGAAATTGGGCAGCAAATTTGAGCTAAAACATCCCTTAATAGACAAGAACCCAATTATGGAAAATACAGAATAAAATCAGAAATTTGAGCAAGGATTACCTACCACAACGAGATGGGCGAGCCAAGGAAGTGATTTTAATTTGCCCACGAAGCATGCAACCTCACACACGAATAGATTCTATAACCAAATTTCGAGCTTGAGGTGGTGGCAACAATGGTGAGTTTTAATCAATGGAGAAGGCAAGTTGGGGGAAGAAGGAGACTCACCAATTAGTGAAGGAGAAAGCCCACGGAGTTTTGGTGTGATTTTCCCTAGGGATTTTGGTAGCCAGAAGCGAACAAATTTGTGGGTTGGAGCTTCTTAAAATCTAGCAACAAGGTGAGAAATAGGGAAAAAAAGGAGAATATTTTGTTTTTAAAACTACAAGAAGACACCGCAATTGCGGGATTTCCATCGCAATTGCGGAGGCACAGAGGAACAGTGACCTCCAAAGTTGTGGAGAAACCACCGCATATGCTGTAGTCGAAAATGCGGCCAAGCACCGTAATTGCGGAACCAACACTCCGGCCAAACACCACAAATGCGGCATCTCACTGCAAATGCGGTTACCGCAAATGCGGTCAAACGTCTGCAAATGCGGACCCAACAAGTACAGCATCACAGCCAAAAGTTTGACTTTGGTCAACATTCTGGAGCTAACAGCGCTGTCGGAATTTCCATCCGAGGCTGTCTTGTACGAATATTGACCAAAGTCAAACTTTCAAGTTCAACTTGGCTAAAACACAAAAACCAAGACAAAACAAAACCGAATGCTCCTAGAACCCGACCAAGGGTCTTTCTAGACCAAAATCCAAGCTCCAAAGCTAGCGAAACTGTCGGAATTCAATTTCAAGAACGTTTAGCAAGAATGTTGACTAAAGTCAACAATATTCTAAGTTAAGGCTCTAAAATAGGCAAACGTCCAAAACAACCAAAACAACCAAACAAACAACCAGGCATTGAACTACCGGTCCCAACAAGTCATAAATGACTTGAGGTCGCTACAGGAAAGCTCTACCAGTAGAATGAATGTGAAAATGCGAAGATGACCGGAAGGGTCATCACAACATCCACTACTAAAAAGACTTTTGTCCTCGAAAGTCAAGAAGAAGGGAGTACCTGAAGGCTCGAACAACTGCGGATACTGAGCGTGCAACTCACTTTTGGTCTCCCAAGTAGCCTCCTCGACCGGAAGATGCCTCCACTGAACTTTCACAATTAGAATCTCCCTAGATCTCAATGTCCTGATATTTCTAGCTAGAATAGCTATCAGATCCTCAACAAATGATAAACTCTGGTCTAACTGAACCGAATCCCAATGAAACACATGAGACTCATCTGACACATATCAGCGTAATATCGAGACATGAAAAATTGGGTGAACAACTGAAAATGTCATAGGCAAAGCTAACATGTAGGCAACACTACCAACCCTCTGTAGAATCTCAAACGGCCCAATGAACCTGGGGCTAAGCTTGCCCCACCGACCAAATCTCATCACGTCCTTCACGAGTGATACTCGAACGAAAACCAAGTCACCAACACTGAACTCAAAGTCACGAAGTCTACGATCAGCGTAGCTCTTCTGCCTACTCTAGGCCGCTCTATGTCTATTCTAAATTAAAAGGACTCGGTCCAAGGAATCTCTAGGCAAATCTGTACCCAGCGGTCTGGACTCTAAACCATAAAACCAACAAATCGGCTATGTACAATTCTTACCATACAAGACCTCGAAAGGTGGCATGCCAATACTCGAATAAAAATTGTTATTATAAGCAAACTCAGCCAATGGCACAAACTGATCCCATGAACCTCCAAAGTCAAGAACACAATCCCGAAGCATGTCCTCCAGGACCTGAATAGTCTTCTCGGACTATAAATCTGTTTAAGGGTGGAAAGCAGTACTAAGATGAACCTCTGTACCCAAATCTCGCTGAATAGGCCTTCAGAACTGAGATGTGAACTGAGTGTCGCGGTCTGAAATGATGGAAGTTGGGACCCCATGAAACCAAACAATCGCACGAAGGTAGATCTAGGCTAACCTCTCTGCACCATAAGAAGTCTGAACCGACAAGAAATATGCTGATTTAGGCAGCCTATTAACGATCACCCAAATGGAATCAAACCCCTGAGAAGTACGAGGCCAACTAACAATGAAGTCTATGGTAATACCTTCCTACTTCCACTCAGGAATGGGAAGTCGATGCATCAAGCCACCTGGTCTCATGTGCTCGAACTTAACCTGCTGACAGTTTAAGCACTGAGATACAAACTCCGCTACGTCCCACTTTATACCACACCAGCAGTAAATTTGTCTCAAATCCCTATACATTTTTTCCGCACCAGGATGAATGGAGTATCTAAAACAATGCATCTCATGAAGTATCAACAAAATCAAATATCCAACCCTCGAAACACAAAGACAACTATCAAGACTCAGAATACCATCAGAACCCAAAGTAGCCCAGCTGGCCTCACCCCAAACTACTTGATCACGAAGGTCACACAAACTCTGATCCTCAAACTGTCAGCTCTGAACCTGATCAACTAGAGTAGAATGGACCCCAACACTGGCAAGAACTCTGCTAGGATCCAACAAGTCAAGCCTAACTACTCGGTTAGCCAAAGACTGGATGTCCAAGGCCAACGATCGCTCAAAAACTAAAAGTAAAGCTAGGCTACCCATACTCACAACCTTCCGACTCAAGGCATCCACTACCACATTTGCCTTGCCCGGATGATATAGAATGGTGAAATAATAGTCCTTCAGTAGGTCAATCCATCTCCGATGCCTCAATTTTAGCTCTCGCTGACTCCTAATATACTAAAGGCTAGTCGATAAATATCTCACAATGAACTCCATATAAATAGTGCCTCCAAATCTTGAGCGCGAAGACTATCACTGCCAACTCTAAGTCATGAGTGGGGTAGTTGCACTCGTGAACCTTTAGCTGCCTCAACGCATATGCTATCACTCGACCATGCTACATCAACACACAACTAAGACCAACTCCGGAAGCATTACAATACACGGCGAAACTCTGACCCTTGACTGGCAAAGTCAAAACTATAGCTGAAGTCAATAAGGCCTTAAGCCTTTTGAAGCTATCCTCGCACTGGTCCGACCACTGGAAAGGAATATCCTTCCTAGTCAGAATAGTCAAGGGTACTGCTATAGAAGAAAACCCCTAAACGAACCTCCTGTAGTAACCTACTATCCCAATAAAGCTGCGAACCTTGGTAACAATAGTGGTTCTAGGCCAATCACGAACCACAGAAATCTTACCCGCATCAACTCTAATCCCATCCTTAGACACCACGTGTCCTAGGAATGCAACTGACTCAAGCCAAAACTCTCACTTTGAGAACTTGGCATAAAATTGGTGATCTCTCAAAGTCTGAGTACAGTCCTCAAGTGCTGCTCATGCTCGTCTCTTCTCCTCAAGTATACCAGAATGTCATCAATGAAGACTATCACGAACATATCCAAGTACGGGCTAAGAACCCAATGCATCGAGTCCATGAAGGCTGCGAGGGCATTAGACAACCCAAAATACATCACCAGGAACTCATAGTGGCTATAACGTGTCCTGAATGCTGTTTTAGGGATGTCCTCCACCCTAATCCTCAACTGGTGGTAGGCGGACCTTAAATCAATCTTTGAAAACACGATGGAACCCTGAAGCTGATCAAATAAGTCATCAATCCTGGGCATCGGATACCTATTCTTCATGGTCACCTTATTCAGCTGCCTATAATCAATACACATCCGCATCGACCCATCCTTTTTCTTCATGAAGAAAACATGAGCACCTCAAGGAGACACACTCGGTCTAATGAACCCCTTAGCTAACAAATCCTGGAGCTGCCTCTTAAGCTCTCTCAACTCAATAGGAGCAATACGGTAAGGAGGAATAGAAATGGGCCTGCTGCCCGGCTCTAACTCAATGGCAAAATCATTATCTCTCTCAGGTGGAAGGCCTGACAGGTCGGTAGGGAACACATCTAGGAAGTCTCTAACCACATGAATAGACTCAGGAGACGAAGGGTCAATACTAGCATCTCAGACATATGCTAGATAAGCTAAACACCCATGAGAAATCAACTTCCTAGCTTGAAGACAAAAGATGATCCCAGATGGTGCATGGCTAACAGAACTCTACCACACAACCAGGGATACACTGGGCATGACTATGGTAACAGTCTTGGTATAACAATCCAAAACTGCACGGTGAGGGGATAACCAGTCCATGTACAGTATCACATTAAAGTCTAACATATCGAGTATCATAAATCATCCCAAGTCTCTAAATCACCAACAGATATCATGCGAGATCTATCAATTCAATCCACTACTAAAAAATCTCCTACTGGGGTTAAAACAGAAACATGAATAGATAATGGCTCAATAGCCAAACCCAAACAAGGCAAAAAGTAGGTAGATACATATGAACAAGTGGATCCAAGATCAAATAAAGCATAAGCTGGCTAACGACAAACATAAATCATACATGTGATCACAGCATCTGAGGCCTCTTCCTCTGTTCTCTAAGGGACCACATAAACTGATAGCAACCTCCACCTGCCCGACCGCCATCCCTACCACCTAATCTACCACGCGAGGCACCACCTCTAGTCCGAACACCACCCCCTCTAGCCAAAGGCTGAACTCCTTGTAATGGCTCGGCCAACATAGCGACTGGCTGAACTGTACCCCTCTGGGGTAATCTCTCACATAGTGACCCATAACCCCACACTCATAGCAAGGTCCTGATGGCCTGAAGTGTTGAGGTAGACCATCAGAACTTGAATGGCCACTACAGCCTGATGCCCCGGAAGATACACCCCTCGAAGACTGACTATTTTGCCCTGATGGCTACCCTGACCCTGCTCAAACTGAGTACCACTCATAGTTTGAAGCAAAACATGAATTAGTTGGCTGAACTGACACTGATACTGCTGTGGCTAATAACCTCAACCCCACTGGACTGAACCTCTACCTTCCTGATGGGAACCACTGTAGCCACCCTGATGTCGAGGCCTCTTATCTCTAGCCTCAGAGTCATAACGATGCAAATCCTCTATAGTGCGAGCATAATCCGCAATGGCTTGGAATGATCTACCACCGGCAACCAATATATCAGTTGGCTCTCTAAACTCTAACCTTAATCTCAAACAAACCTGTGAGTCCTGTCCGACTTAGTAGGAATGATCATAGCTCTAAATGGTGCTAATTGATTAAAACGGGTCTCATACTAAGATACAGTCATAGATCCCTGCATAAGATGAGTAAACTTCTCCCTGCAACGCTCACGATCACTCTGAGGCAAGAACTTGGCCATAAAGTCCTCATAGAACTCAGACTAGATCAAATGAGGCGATGTAGAAGATCTGCAAGCAACCTGTGCCCTCCACCATAACTTTGTTGGGACCTCCAGCTGATATGTAGTGTAGCCAACCCTGTGAGTCTCTAATAACCCTAAATGGTGCAATATCTCCTCACAGGTAGTGATAAAATCATATGGGTCCTGACCCGGTGTACCGGCAAAACTCGGCGGTGCCAATCTCAGAAATCTACTCAAAGCCTTCTACTTCCCATCTGTCATAGCTGGGCGAGGAGCAAGAGGCTGTGCAATCAATAGGACTGGAATAACCTCAGCATGGGGAGCCGTAGTAGCAGGCTGCGCTCCTGTACTTGGAACACCCAGGGCTGCCCACTGAGTGGGTGTCTGTGCTACCTCCAAAGGTCTCTCTCCAATTGGACCCAAAAGCTGAATAAGTAAACCCCGAATCTGAGAACTGAGCTGGGGCTGAAGCTGGCACAGAAACTGGCGCTGGAACTGGCACTGGAGCTAGTGGTACTTAGGCTATCCTCGGGCCCACATGTTATTTCTCTGGAGCGAACTCTGGATCGTAGTTAAACTTAGGCTCTATCTCAACTCTAGCAGCTCTAGCTGGTGCTACTAGTCTTGGATGACCTCTACCTCTACCCTTGCGACCACCCCGACCCCTAGCTGGAGTCGAAGGTTCAAGGGCAGGAGGATGTCCTCCAATAGAAGCTGAAGATCTCGTATAAACCATCTGCGAAAGAGTGAACTAGAATAAGTGAGATTTCCAGAAACTATCAAGGATACTACACACGAGAGAGAAACAAGAAAGGTCCATTTTCCTAAGATGTCACTATAGCCTCTCGAAGATTGAGTACGGATGTCTCCGCCCCGATCCGTAGGACTCTTATAGACATTAGCTCCTATACCGATGACACCGGTGAACCTAGGGCTCTAATACCAACCTATCACGACTTGATTTCTCGGTCACGATGGCACTTACAACCCTCCAGTAGGCAAACCAATCCCCGTAGACCAAAACGGTTAGTAATGGGCTACATTCTAACAATTTAAGCAGAACAATAGTTTAATAAGTGTAAGCAAGGGAACAAGATGAAAAAAAAAAGATAACAGGAATATATATATACATAAGCGGAAGCTAAACCAAATCCAAAACCTAGAATCATAGTGTATAACAGCCGGATCTACATAAGGAGTACAAAGGGTCCAAAATAACAAATACATCATGTCTCCGAAGGAATGAGAGTACAAGTATACAAAAGATAAACTAAAGTCAAGCTCCGATCACCAAGAGCTCAACCTCAGTCCAGGATGGTCCAAAATCTCCAAGGATGATTCTCCCACGAGCTAGCGGCGATGGCTCACACTAAGATCTGCACTAGAAGATGCAGAGTGTAGTATGAGCACCAAATGCGAAGGATAAGGTACCCAATTGGTATCATAGGCTGACTGGGCATATATAACATAAAAGTGTAGTAATAGACAGAATAAAATCAAGTAGTCACGGTAATCAATGAAAAAGTACACAGGAACCAGCCCAAAGGAAAGATAACAGAACAACATACAAGGCTAGCAAGTAGAATATATACACAACAGGCGCAGGTTAAAGTATGAAATGATGCACCTGGGGTCCTTGCAATAACAGTATATACATAAGAAGTTTTAGAAGTGGACAATATATCGGTAACCTCAAGTACAAGGCAAGGGAGAGAAGAGTAAAGATAGACATGCTCGAAAAACAAGAATCAATAACCAAACTAATCATATCAATCTCAATCCAGAACCAACAACATAGAAATATAAAATTTCAAAATCATAACTGTGACAGGAGATAGTATTATGATAAAGTAACAAGAGTCTACCTAGAGTCCCCCGACCGCCCATACAACCGAGGAATGCAAACAAGTGAAAACAAAACCCTCTGGCCGCCCATACAACCATAGCATACACTCAACAAACAATAAACAAGGGCGGAGCCTTAAACAATGAATGATATGATATGAAATTCCAAGACAGTGAAACCTCAGTGTCAGTATGTTACCCCCTTCGGTGCCCCAAAGGTCCAGTAAAGGCAAGATCCGTGGAAGGATTTCTCTCGAATACATCTACTCCAGCGTAAACCCCTACCCCCGATCACCCTTCTGCCCATAGCACTTGGTCTGGAATGAAAGCGTCCATGGAGGTCTACTTGTAGATAACATACTACACTCTAACCTCAAAATAGTGTCTAGTGTGCCATCGGATCCAAACTAGTCATCAATGCTCGAAATGTGTGCCTGAATCCTATCCATGTCTAAATCAATAAAATAAATATGGTAAAAAACCCCAAGGGTGCCCGGACATCTCTGGGTCTAAAATAGTAGTAAAACAAGTCTGTTGCTTGGCTTTACCGAGTCTAATATCACTTCTTTATAAATAGCGGAATCGATCTAGCACCTCGGTACACCCGAGTCCAATCTAAGATATAAAAATGAGACATATCTCTTCTTTTACCCTTTCTTACCCCAAGAAGATCCATAAAAGGGATACCAAACCGTTTCAAACACATTTTACCAAAAATGGGCCCCCGAGGCCATGCAAGGTTTGAAAATCATAAATAGTAGGCCCAAAGCTAAAACCATAGTAAAATTGAGTAGAAAATCCTTTATATGCATGATAATGGCATGCTCAATCACAAACAGTGGCTCAATGGCTGACAATCCACCTATCGTCCTTGCACATGCTCCAATTATTCTACAACACAAATAGCCAACACTATATCAATAATAACGATGTCGGGGACTCACAGACATTCCCAATATCCCACCAACTATGTTCCAGAGTCAATCAAGGCCTCACAAGACCATAAGGGTGATAACATCAACTACTAAGAATACTACATACAACGGAGGAAAGAAATGAGGTGAATCATAGAAAAATGGTCAAGGTCTGTGGTACCAACCTAACAACCCAACCCAAAGATGACAACTAGTACAATTTTATCCTATATATGCTAAGTCTAGGGAGTTTAGACCGTAACCTACCTATTGTCCAATGACAAGCTACTGGACAATGAAATCCAAGCCCGAATCACTCTGAGAAACCTCGAATGATAATCAATCTATCAAAAACATAAATAATACATCAAGGCGAGTCTAACGATACCCATATTGCTATAATAATAGATGAGCCAAAATTTGGGTCATCGGCGGGCCCATGGGCCTCGCAACTTGAAACTGAAAACAAAAACACACAATATGATCACCGAGACCATAGGAGTATGTGCTTGGAAAATCAAGGAAATTGGGCAGCGAATTCGAGCTTAAACAACCCCTAATAGCCAAGAACTCAATTATGGAAAATACGAAATAAAATTGGAAATTTGAGCAACGATTACCTACCACAATGAGATGGGCTAGTCAAGGAAGTGATTTCAATAAGCCCATGAAGCATGCAACCTCACACACGAACAAATTCTACAAATAAATTTCGAGATTGAGGTAGTGGAAACAATGGTAAGTTTTAATAAATGGAGAAGGCAAGTTGGGGGAAGAATTTCCATCCGAAGTTGTCTTCTCTGACTGTTGAACAATCAGGGCACCAAACTACCAGTCCCAGCAAGTGATAAATGACTTGGGGTAACTACAAGAAAGCTTTACCAGTACAATGAATGTGAAAACACGAAGATGACCGGAAGGGTCATCACAAGTTGACTCATAGAACCACATCTGCAGTTGATCATTTAGGCCAGGAACCATGAGTGAAAACCACAAGTCGTGGTTTGGTCTACGTCTTGTGGATTGCACCCGTGATCCCTAAAATCGAGTTTTTAATAGCTTTTCTCTAATTAAATCACAGAGGTATTTTTGTAACTACCCATACTTTTAACTTCTAAGTGAGGTCGTTTTGACCACTTTTGGTAGGGTTTATACCCCTATCATCCTAAGTCTCTCATTATTCCTCATTTATCT
Source organism: Jaltomata sinuosa (assembly GCA_003996215.1). Classification (NCBI taxonomy): domain Eukaryota; kingdom Viridiplantae; phylum Streptophyta; class Magnoliopsida; order Solanales; family Solanaceae; genus Jaltomata; species Jaltomata sinuosa. The sequence continues at coordinate 42,716 of QJPP01000551.1, forward strand.
AACAAAAGAGGGAAAAAAACTCCTTCAAGCTCCAAGTCTGAAGCTCCAAGTTCAAGTCTCCATTTCTTTTCATCTTATATCAAGCAAGATTTAATAATGTATGTGAGTATTCAACAAGGGATCCTTTCACCCTTGTGCCTAAAAAGCCCAAACTTTTACTTTGATCTTTCAATATTGAAATTAGGGTTCTTACCCAAATAGGGGAAAGCTTATGGGTTCAGTTTTAAAGCATCAATTCATGGCTTCTCATCACTTATCTATGATTTATTTGAAGTTCCGTAGTTTATTTCAAAAACCCATGCATTAAAGATAAATTCTAGCATAATTCCATTGAATTACATGTTTTCAAGTGAAAATTGGCATGTTTAGATAACATGAACTTATGTATTTATGAAATTGCACTCTTGATTCTTCAAACTATGGATTTAGAAAGAAAAGTATATTTTGAATTATGGCTATGCTAAGTTTTAAGACTTATCAATTGAAATTGCATGACATCAAATATGTCCTTATGGTTTTCTAATGGATTTGGACATCAGATATGTCCCTACATTTTATGAAAGGTTTGGCATATAGATATGTCTACCTAAGCTATGAAAAGTTTTGACATCAGATATGTCATCACTTATGATAAGTTTTTGCATCAAATATGCCCCAGTATTATATGAGCTATATGTATATTTTTAGGAGTAGTATTTAGCATCGAGTTGGATGGGGTGAGAGTAGCATTAGTCCCAGAACTACGTGCCCCCATAGGTTCATAAGTCACCTCTGTTAGGCATTAGAATTAGTGATCACGCCATAGCTATGCCTTCATAGCCTGGCAAGGTATATTGGGTCCTCTTGATGGGGTGGATACATCGGATTCCATATCGCTCACATGGTCTATGTCGGTTAGAGATCCTCCAAAAGAAATAGTTTCAAGTTTTAAAATGCATTTGACTCTTTCTCAGATTTCAGACTTACTACTTATGATTATGTTTTAGCTTATGATATTGCATTGAGTGATTTACATTACAATTTTACCGTTATATCATGATATCAGTTTCTATAGCATATCCAGCATGTTTACTACAGATTTTGCATATCTCACATATTCAGTACATCCTATAGTACTGACGCATATTTTGCGCTATTGTAATGACCCTTCCCGTCATTTCCACGTATACATTTTCCTTGTGCCGTTAGAGCTTGTTTGTAGCGGCCCCAAGTCATTTAAGGCTCGTCAGGATCGGTAGTTCAGTGCCGGGTCCATTTGTTTGGTCGTATGATAAGTTTTGAAGTCAAGCAAGTCGGCAAAAGTAATCGTAAGTTCTTTAATAAATTTTCTGAACTTTGGGTAAAATGTCTTAGAGCTTCCCTCTCAATATAAAAAGAGTTAGAAGTTCCCCAAAATACCAAATTGAAGGTCTACGAGTCTAGTTTCCAATGTACAAAACCTCACATCCAACTGATCTCAGAGTAAAAAGTTATGACTGTTTTACCGTGGACTGTCTGGCAGAAACTGGGTTGCGAACCGGGTCAGGTAAAAACCGATTTAAAGCCTCAACTTTACGTTTTAAAATGCCATTTCAGTTCTGAAACAGTGAGAAAACATAAGGGAGGGTTCCGAGGGAGTTCTTTAGTATCAAAATCATGCGATGGTGAATTGCGTACCTAAATATAAGAATTTTATTAGCATCGCGCGTATATTTGAAAATATTTTATTTTAAAGTTATATTTTTTTTTATTTTTTTTAAAAAGTATTTTAAAGGTCTATGAAAAATATTTTTGTTAAGATATAATTGTATATGTATTTATTTTATAAGGTTTTTATACATTGTAATATTTTAACGGAGATAGTAAATTTAGTTATGTTAAAAATTATTATTATAATATAGTAGGTTTTATTTGAAATGATTTTCTATTAATTATGGTATATTCAAAAAGCTATATTTATTTTACCACGAACTTATGCAATACCCGAGTAGATATATATTGGGAAATGAATATGTTGGGTGTCACCTCCACCTGACACGTGGAGGTGGAGGGAGTGTCCAGCAAAGTTAATAGGTAAGTGGTGGCATCACTGGAAGGTTTATCATTCAAGTAATTTATAAATTGTCCCTTATGATTATTACTTTCCAATTACAAATTGTTAATGAAAACAAAGACCAATTCGTTCATTGTTTTAATTACTCTGTGTGTGATGATATATAGATAGGTACTCCACCTTGTTCTTTCATTCTTGGTTTCCAAGTCAAGCAAATTTATTCGATCAATTTTGCTGTTAATCCACGCAAAAGAAACGTTCTTGTGGGAAATTATTTTCGCGTTGGGTTTGATTTTTGGTTCGGAGTTTCTCAGAGCATTTTGGGTTTGAACATCGTTGTTCTAGCAGCTTGTCATCGGACGACAGGTAGGTTATGGTTTATTTTCCCTAGACTCCGCATATATAGGATAAAATTATATTAATGGGCATCCTTGGGTTGGTTTATTAGGTTGGTACCACAGACCTCGATCGCTTTATTCATGTCCGCCTACTTTTGTTCCTCTGTTGCTTGTAGTACTTGCCGATATATTTTATTTACCCTTGTGGTCCTGTGAGACCTTGTTGACTCTAGAACATAGAAGGTGGGATTTTGGGAATGTCCGCGAGTCCCGAGCATAGAATTATCCTTCTAGGCTGGTTATGCTTGCTGAGTAATTGTGGGCCTGTGCAGGGTCGATAGGTTGATTGTGAGCTGCTGGGAAGGATATTGTGTTTGATCATACCATTTCCATGCATATAAAGAGATTTTATACATGTTTTACTACGGTTTGGTCTTCGGGCCTACTAACACTATTTTCTAAACCTTGCATGGCCCGGGGGCCCCTTTTTGATGGAAATAATTTGGAAATGGTATGATTTAACTTGTGAACATTCTTGGGTAAAAGAAAGTAAAATCATGATTTAAATCACCAGTTTTACGATTAACGCTAGACTCGGCAGGGCCGGGGTACTAGTTGAATTTTCTTGCTATTTGAGATAATTTTAGCCTCGGTCGAACCAAGCACCCGAGATGACTTTCTACTGTTTAGACCTGGTTATGCCCGGGAACCCTTGGAGGGGTTGTTTTTGAGATATTTTCCTACTACTTTAGTCCTGGACAGGGTCTGGGCATGCATATTCGAGACTGGGTCTCTATCTTTAACCTGGACTTACTTTCGAATGACATGTTTTGATACTGAGTTTTATTATGGGGTCATGGACCTCCATGGACCTTGCCATCTGGGCCTGGGGCTTCGGGCTGCGTGTGCTGGAGGAGGGGTATACGGTGGAGTAGAGGTATATGGGCAGTGTCCTTCCATCGAACCTACCTGCTGGGCCGGATCGGCACCGGAGGAGGTACATACAGAGATACCATTTCACTTGAGATCTTCATGCATCATATCATTCATTGTTTGAGGCTCCACCCTTGTTTTTTGTTTGTTGATTGTACGCTCCGGTAGTATGGGATGCCGGAGGGTTTGTTTTCACTTGTTTGTGTTCCTCGGTTGTATGGGCGGCCGGGGGACTGTAGGTAGACTCTTGCGATTTACTTGTAGAACTGTTCCCTGTTATGGTTAATTATGAAATTTGTTACTGCTAGCCTGTTAGTTGCTGGATTTGAGATTGATATGATTTGTTAGGCTTGATTCATGTCTCTAAGCATGCCTATCATTACTCTTTCTCTCTTCTTCTTACACTTGAGGTTACCAGTATACCGTCCATTTCGTAAACTTATTATATATACACTGTTATTGCAAGGACCCCAGGTGCGTTGTTTCTTACTTTCACCTGTGCCTATGGTGTATATATATTTCTTGCTGGCCTCACATGTGGTTCTGTTGACTTCCCTCTAGGCTAGTTCCTGTGTACCTTTTGTTGATTTCTGTGACTACTTGTTTCTATTCTGTCTGTTACTACGTTTTTATCTTATATGTGCCCAGTCGGCCTATGATACCTACTGGGTACCTTATGCTTCACATTTGGTGCTCACCCTACCCCCTGCATCTTTGGGTGCAGATCCTAGCGTGGGCCATCGCCGTTAGATCATTGTAAGTCGTGCTTGGAGATATGTTGGGGATTACTTTAGACTGAGGGTGAGATCTTGGCGATCGGAGCTTACCTTTAGTTTATCTTTTGCTTTATGTACTCTATTACCATTCCGAGACATCTGTATATATTATTTTGGATCGTTTGCACTCCATGTATGTAGTTTTGGCTCTATACTATGATACCAGGTCTTGGGGTTTGGTTTAGTTTCCGCATATGTATATAAATACTCCTGTTATCTATTCTCCTCATCTTACTCTCTTACTTTTGCTTATTAAACTATTCTTTCGCTTATTTGTTAGATAGTAGCCCATTACTAACTGTCCTGGGCTACGAGAATTGGTTCGCCGACTGGGGGGTTGTAGGTGCCATCATGACCGAGAAATCGGGTCGTGACATCTTGGTATCAGAGCTTTAGGTTCACCGGTGTCATCGGTATAGGAGCCAATGTCTAGTAGAGTCTTGCGAATCGGGGCGGAGACGTCCGTACTCAATCTTTGGGAGGCTACAGTGACATTTTAGGAAATTTGACTCTTTCATTGCTTCTGTGTCGTGCGTGGAACCCTTGAAATTTCTGGAAATCTCATTTGTTCTACTTCATTCTTCCGCAGATGGTTCGTACGAGATCATCAGCATCACGCGGAGATGAGCCTCCTACTCCAGCTAAGGGTCGAGGACGCCCTCGAGTAGTGGCACCTGCTAGAGCTGCTAGGGTGGAGATAGAGCCCGAGCAGCATGTGGATCAAGGGGCAGCCCAGGTACCACCAGCACCAGCTCCAGCTCCAGCTCCAGTACCAGCTCTAGTGCCCACTTCTGTGCCAGCTCCATCCGCAGCTAAGTCTCCAGATATTCGGGGATTACTATTACAGCTTTTGGGTATGATTGGAGAGCGGCCTTCTGAGGTAGCGCAGACATCCGCTCAGGGGGCAGCCCTGGGTGCACAGAGTTTAGGAGAGAAGCCGGCTACTATGGCTCCCCATGCGGAGGTCATTCCGGTTCCATCTGTTGCACAACCTCTTGCTCCTCGCCCAGTTATGACAGAGTTAGAGCAGAAGGCGTTGGGTAGGTTTTTGAGGTTAGCACCTCCGAGGTTTGCTGGTACTTCTGGACAGGATCCACATGACTTTATTACTACCTGTGAGGAGATGTTGCATCATTTGGGTTTGTTGGAGACTCGCGGGGTTAGTTATACTACCTATCAGTTGGAGGGCCCAGCGAAGTTATGGTGGAGGGCTCAGGTTGCTTGTAGACCACCATCGTCACCTCCTTTGACCTGGTCTGAGTTTTATGAGTCCTTTATGGCCAAGTTCCTACCTCAGAGTGATCGTGAGCATCGCAGGGAGCAGTTTACTCACCTTGTGCAGGGGTCTACGACTGTCTCAGAGTATGAGACCCATTTTCATCAGCTAGCACGGTTTGGAGCTATGATCATTCCTACCGAAGCAGATAGGATTAGTAGATTTGTATGGGGTTTGAGGCCAGAGATCAGGCAGCCAGCTGAGATATTGATTGCCGTTGGTCGGTCATTTCAGGCTATCATAGACTATGCCCGTACTGTGGAGGACTTACAGCGACATGATCAGGGGTCCAGAGATAAAAGGCCTCGACATCAGGGTGTTTATAGTGGTTCCAGATATGGTGGTAGAGGTCCTGGCCAGTGGAGCCAGAGTTATCAGCCACAGCAGCACCAGGGTCAGTTCAGCCGACCGGTTCAGGCTTCACTTCAGACTTTCGGTAGTACCCAGTTCGAGCAGGGTCAGAGCAGCCATCAGTTCTATAGCGGCCAGTCTTTGAGGGGTACAGTTTTTGGGGCATCAGGTCATGGTGGTCATACGAGGTCTGCTGGTTCATCTCGACTGAGTAGGCCGTCAGGGGCTTGTTTTACTTGTGGTGCGATTGGTCATTTTGCTAAAGATTGCCCTCAGCAGGGTACAATTCAGCTGGCTGAGCCTTTACGAGCAGTCATCAGGGTAGAGGTGGTGCTCCGCGTAGTAGAGCAGGTGGTAGGGATGGCGGTCGAGCAGGTGGAGGTCGTCGTCAGTTTTACGCGGTCCCTAGGAGACCAGAGGCAGAGGCCTCAGATGCTGTGATTACAAGTACAATTTCTGTGTGCCATCAGTCTGCTATGGCTTTATTTGATCCTTGATCCACTTGTTCATATGTATCTGCCTACTTTGTGCCTTGTTTGGGGTTGGCTAGTGAGCCATTATCTGTTCCTGTTTCTGTTTCGACCCCAGTAGGAGATTCCTTAGTAGTGGATCGGATTGTGAGATGTTTTATGCTATCTATTGGTGATTCAGAGACGTGATGATTTGATGATTCTTGATATGCTATATTTTGATGTGATACTAGGCATGGACTGGTTATCCACTCACCGTGTGGTTTTTGATTGTTATGCCAAGACCATTACCATAGCTGTGCCCGGTGTATCCCCGGTTGTGTGGCAGGGTTCTGTTAGCCATGCACCATCTAGGATCATCTCTTGTCTTCGAGCTAGGAAGTTGATTTCCCATGGGTGTTTAGCTTATCTAGCACATGTCCGAGATGTTAGTGCTGACCCTACTTCTCCTGAGTCTGTTCCTGTGGTTAGAGACTTCCTCGATGTGTTTCCTACCGACCTGCCAGGCCTTCCACCTGAGAGAGATATTGATTTAGCTATTGAGCTAGAGCCGGGCACCCGACCCATTTCTATTTCTCCTTACCGTATGGCTCCTGCTGAGTTGAGGGAGCTTAAGGAGCAGCTCCAGGATCTGTTAGCTAAGGGGTTTATTAGACCTAGTGTGTCACCTTGGGGTGCTCCTGTTCTCTTTGTGAAGAAGAAAGATGGGTCGATGCGCATGTGCATTGATTATCGGCAGCTGAATAGGGTGACAGTGAAGAATAGGTATCCGATGCCGAGGATTGATGACTTGTTTGACCAGCTTTAGGGTTTAGTCGTGTTTTTGAAGATTGATTTGAGGTCTGGCTACCATCAATTGAGGATTAGGGCAGAGGACATCCCTAAGATAGCATTCAGGACACGTTATGTCCATTATGAGTTCCTGGTGATGTCTTTTGGGTTGACTAATGCCCCCGCAGCCTTTATGAACTTGATGCACATGGTTCTTGGCCCGTATTTGGACTCATTTGTG
>QJPP01000552.1:0-80000 GCA_003996215.1 Jaltomata sinuosa
GGATTTTCATTCTATTCAACAACAATCATCTCCATCCTCTTTTTTCTTCTCCTTTACCACTGTAGTAGCCACCCTCAACTTAGGTTGATTGCCTACGTCAAGGTGCACAATGTCCATTGGTAGGACCAGGGCCAAAACAGGGTTTACCTCTATAGTAGCCACCCTCAACTTAGGTTGTTTTGCCTACGGTGAGGTGCACGATGTCCAAGGAAGGACCAGGGCCAAGATAGGGATTCAAAGTTAAACAGGAATGGTGACAGGTTATTGAAAGAATAAGGTCAAGTACGGCTCAAACAGGGATCAAGGGATTATTTGCATTTGGACGGTCTTATAGGTTAAGTGGACTGCACACAAAAAGGGCCTGTGATCCTTTCCTAAGCAACCAAACTTCAAACTTAACAAAATAGACCGGGCAAGTTCTAGATGCATGCACAGAGTAAGAATTTATGACAATTAATCTCACACACTCTTAGCACCAAGAACTATATCGCTACCAACTATCAAACAACCGCTTGGCTTAAGCATACTCATTCTAATCATATTCACACAATGACATCTACAGATCCAGACAGTCAATCGTTTCAACATAAGCTCAAAAACCAGAAAATTTTTAAAGGGCGCTACTTTGATAAGAAATCTCATGCTTTGCTATAGACACTAAAGAAAATTTAAAAAAAATAAAAAATAACAACCTAAACATGCCGGTTCTACTAGATAGCACACCGGAGGGAAAAGAAATCGGCAACAAAAACCCTCGGTGGTGACTCACAGGTTTCCCAACACCCTCAACTTAGACTCATGCATTGTCCCCAATGCATATATACGAAAGCATACAAACTGTGAGAATAAAGGAATACCTGTGAAGTCGATATGACTTAAATTCCGGAATGATGTTGGAGACCGCCAGGGTCTCCAAAACAAGAAAACTCGATGGAGTTATGGGTTGCCTCCCATATAGCGCCTGAGTTAACGTCGCGGCACGACGCAGGTGTCTTGATTACTCCGACTTCATCCAGCTGCACCCGAGACAGAACATGTACCTCCTCCGGGTGGCCCATATATTGCTTTACCCTCTGCCCATTGGCTTTGAACAACTCACCATCACTATTTTCGAGCTCGATCGCACCGGATGGGGACACTTGGTGTACTTTGAATGGTCCGGACCATTTGGATTTGAGTTTCCCAGGAAATAATTTGAACCTGGAGTTGAACAACAATACCAAGTCCCCTGCCTTGAACTCCCTTTTCTCAATCTTCTTGTCATGGTACAGCTTCATTCGTTCCTTGTAGAGAGCGGACCTCTCATATGCTCGCAATCGGAACTCGTCCATCTCATTCAATTGTTCCAACCTTAGTTCTGATGCCTCTCTCCAACTGAGATTTAACTTTTTGAGCGCCCAAAGGGCTTTGTGCTCAAGTTCCACGGGCAAGTGGCAAGCTTTACCAAACACAAATTGGTACGGGGACATACCTATTGGCGTCTTAAACGCTGTTCGGTATGCCCAGAGTGCGTCGTCCAGCTTCCTAGCCCAGTCTCGTTGATTCACATTTACCGATTTAGCCAAGATCTCTTTAATTTCACGGTTTGATACTTCTACTTGCCCACTGGTTTGGGGGTGATAAGGTGTGGCTACCTTGTGTTGCTTCACCCCATATTTTGCTAGAGCATCCCGGAACACCTTATTGCAAAAATGTGATCCTCCATCACTGATGATTGTGCGAGGGGTGCCAAACCGAGAAAAGATGTTCCTTTTCAAAAACGCCACCACACTTCTACCTTCGTTATCTGCCAAAGCAACCGCCTCTACCCACTTTGACACATAATCCACCGCTACCAAGATGTAACGGTTCCCATAAGAGCTTTCAAAAGGACCCATGAAATCTATTCCCCATACGTCGAACAACTCAACTTCCAAAATAGTGGACATGGGTAGCTCTTGTCGGCGCGAGATTGTTCCTCTTCGCTGGCATTGATCACAGAACTTGGCAAATTCATATGAATCTTTTTGGATTGTCGGCCAATAATAACCACATTGTAAGATTTTTCGGGCGGTTCGATTTCCAGCATGATGCCCTCCAACTGGGGATGAATGGCAAGCTTGTAAGATGCTTGTCATTTCAGCTTCAGGTACACATCTCCTCACTATGTTGTCAGCACATAACCGGAATAAATACGGCTCATCCCAGAAAAACTTACTTGCATCATGGAGAAACTTCTTTTTCTGGTGGAAATTCAAATCTTTCGGGATCATGTCACTCACCGCATAATTTGCAAAGTCAGCATACCAAGGCACCATCTCACGTGACGCAGCCATCACCTGCTCATCCAGAAATGCGTCATCAATCTCTGGTTCCTTTATTGCGTTCTCTTTCCTCTCAAGCCTGGATAGATGATCCGCTACCTGATTCTCACACCCTTTTCGATCTTTGACTTCAAAGTCAAATTCCTGCAACAGTAGCACCCATCGGATTAGTCGAGGTTTTGCATCCTTTTTGGTCATCAAATACCTCAAGGCTGCATGATCTGTGTGCACCACCACCCTTGTACCAAGTAAGTATGCTCTGAATTTCTCAAAGGCGTATACAACAGCTAGCAGCTCCTGTTCTGTCACTGTGTAGTTCTTTTGCGCTCCATTCAATGCCTTACTAGCATAATAAATGGGGTGAAAAAGTTTGTCTCTCCTCTGTCCCAGAACAGCTCCAAGTGCCACACCACTCGCGTCGCACATTACTTCAAATGGTTTGGACCAATCCGGGGCAACTATAATAGGAGCATCCACTAACTTTTCTTTCAGGCATTCAAACGCCTTCAAACACTCAGCATCAAATACAAACTTCGTCTCTTTTTCAAGCAATTTGCACAATGGGGTAGCAACCTTCGAGAAATCTTTGATGAACCTTCGGTAGAAACCGGCATGACCAAGAAAACTCCTCACACCCTTTACTGTAATGGGTGGAGGTAGTTTCTCGATGACTTCAATCTTGGCTCTATCCACCTCTAGACCTCTCATAGATATTTTGTGTCCTAACACAATGCCTTCTTTTACCATGAAATGACATTTCTCCCAATTTAGCACGAGGTTTGATTCTTCACATCTCTGCAACGCCTGACTCAGACTAGCCAAACAATCATCAAATGTATCACCCACTACCGAAAAATCATCCATGAAGACTTCCAATGTGTTCTCCACCATATCAGAAAAGATAGACATCATGCATCTTTGGAAGGTTGCAGGAGCATTGCAAAGACCAAAGGGCATGCGTCTAAAAGCAAACGTACCGTAGGGACAGGTGAACGTGGTCTTCTCTTGATCTTCCGGGGCAATAGATATTTGGTTGTACCCCGAGTAACCATCTAAAAAGCAATACCAACCTCTTCCAGCTAATCTATCCAGCATCTGATCCATAAAGGGCATGGGGAAATGATCACGGAGAGTACGGGAGTTCAGCTTCCGGTAATCCATGCAAACTCGCCAACCAGTGACAGGTCTTAATGGAATCAGCTCATTTTTGTCATTTGCTACCACGGTCATTCCTCCCTTCTTAGGGACGCATTGTACTGGGCTTACCCATTTGCTATCAGAGATCGGGTAAACCACTCCAGCATCGAGCCATTTGATGATCTCTTTCTTCACCACCTCCTGCATTGGCGGATTCAGTCTCCGTTGGTGCTCGGCGGTGGGAGTGCAATTTTCTTCTAGCTGTATCTTATGAGTACAAATACCTGGTGGGATGCCAATGATATCTGCAATGGTCCAGCCGATTGCTCTTTTGTATCTCCTCAGAGTGGATAATAATGCTTCAACTTGAGATTGCACAAGGTCTGCCGCGATGATTACCGGTAAGGTGTCGTTGTCACCCAGAAATGCATACTTCAGATGGCCCGGCAATTCTTTCAATTCCAATACCGGTGCTTCTTCTATAGAAGGCTTTGCGGGAGGTGTTGGTCTGTTCTTTAAATCGAGATCCAATTTCTTTGGGGCGTGACTATATGACCCCATTCCTACCATAGCATTTACAATTTCCTCATAGTCTTCGATGCCATCATCATCGAAATTCATCATAACTGCTGCCAATGTCTCTACAGCAAGTCTTTCTTCGATAGAAACGATCACATCAAATTCTGTAACAACATCACTAACCGAGACGACATTCATGTCCCTTGGTTGCTTCATTAATCTACACACGTTGAACTTCACTACTTCTTCGTTCAACCTGAAAGTCAACTCGTTGCTCTCCATATCTACCAATACTCTTCCGGTTGCCAAGAAGGGTCGTCCCAAAATAATAGGGACTTCGAAGTCCACTTCGCAATCCAAGATCACAAAGTCAGCTGGGAAGATAAGCTTACCGATATTTACTAGCACATCAGACAATATCCCTGCGGGTCGCTTTACCGATCGGTCACCCATCATCACTCTCATGGATGTCGGTTTAGGAATTCCTAAACCCAATTTGTTATACACTGCTAGCGGCATCAAATTGATACTAGCATCAAGATCGTATAATGCTCTTCCGAAGTTGAGCTTCCCGATAGTACAGGGAACAGTGAAAGTACCTGGATCCTCCTTCTTTTCGACTAGCGACCCTGAAGAAATAGCGCTGCAGTGGTGAAGATTATCTTCCGGTTCATAGCTTACCGACCTCTTCTTTGTAATCAAGTCCTTCATGAACTTGGCATAACTGGGCATTTGTTCCAGCGCTTCCATCAATGGTATGTTTATTGAAATCTGTTTCAGCATGGTCATGAAGTTCAGGAACTTAGCGTGACGGTCAGGCTGACGGACCGTCACTGCCTTGACGAACCGTCGCCTGGACCATCAGCCTTAGGCAGTGGCACTGTCCCTTTGCTGCCTTGGAGTGACGGTCCCAGTGACGGACCGTCACATGTGTGACGGGCCGTCACTCAGGCCGTCACACTTAGGCAGATTGCTCTTTTTCGCGTATTTCCGCCCGTTTCCGTGTTTGTTTCCATTTCCTACAAATACAACATAAAAACATCAAAAACAACAATGGTTGCTTGAAAACGTACGATTGTTCTTAGTAAAAAGGAGTCGCAAGTGACGTAAATTAGCGTCACATCAACAACCCACTTCCAAATCACGGAGGAGCCGATGTGGATATGATCGAGATAGAAGATAATTGGTTCGTGAGTAATTCCATAGTGCCAGCCAGTCCTGGAAGGCTAGAAGAGTTGGAGAAGTCTGTGGCTGCCCTGAGTATCGCGAAGAAGCTGCAATTCATTGTGTTTACAGCACCTCAACAAGCTTTCACTTTGGTACCAGCAGAAAAAGAGTTCATAGTTGAGGCCGCCGCAGCCTATGGTATGACAAGATCGGGAAGATGTTATATCCCCGATGATTTGGCGAATGATACTTACAAAAAGGATCTGCAGAAAAGGCCAATTACTGAAGGTGAAGCGGAAGAATTCTGGAGAAGAATGCAGTCAAAGGAGTACTCCATTGTGAAGCATTTGGAGAATACCCCCGCCCAGATTTCTATTTGGGCATTGCTCATGAGTTCCCAGTACCATAGGCAGGCATTGATCGAAGTCATGAATAAAGCTTATGTACCGACAGGTACTAGTGCAGAGAATCTGACCGCCATGGTAAGCCAAGTCCTGAGAGGTCACCGCATTTGCTTTAATGCACAACAAAGCCTTGCAGGTCACTATCAAGAGTCAAGAGAAGATTGTGAACAGGGTATTGATCGATGATAGATCAAGATTGAACATCTGTCCGTTGTCTACACTGATCCAGTTGGAGTATGATCTAGGAAAGATTTCAAGTCATACTAAATTTCAAGTCATAAATATTACCACCAGTTATAACTTGCTTCTGGGAAGTCCATGGATCCACGGAGCCGGAGCTGTACCATCAACCTTGCACTAGATGGTGAAGTTCATTTAGGAAGAACATGACGTGGTGATCCACGGAGAAGGAAGTCATTTGAGTCATCCTAATAGTTATGTCCCTGTGATTGAAGAAGTCCAGGGAGGAAGCAATTTCTACACAATAGAGATCGCCAATGCCACTGGAGAAGATCTTGCTCCTAAAATTCCCATGCCACCCATATATAAGATGCTTGCAACTACGATGCTGAGGAGTGGATACGAGCCGGGCTTTGGGTTGGGAAAGAATTCTGATGGTATGACAGAGCCTTTAAGTATCCCTGGACAATTGACCAGGCATGGACTAGGGTATGTGGCCTGAGAGGACAAGGCAAGAGTCGAAGAAAAGAAGCAGTCAGGACTGCCTAAGCCACTTCCTCACTTGTATCAGTCTTTCCCAGTGCGTATCGATCCCCTAAGCGATGGTTTAAGAATAAGAGATTTATTCGAGAAATATGATGCTATAACAGGTGAAATCCCTGAGGCAGCCATGATTAGGGATGCCAAGCCCGGTGAAAAGCTACAGAATTGGGTCGCAACTCCCCTTGTGACTCTCCGCTCGGCTTGGTAGACAAAGACTCGGTTTTATGAAAAATCGGTGATGGTCTGGATAAGGCTCCGCAACCCACCCTTTATGTTTTAATATTTCTCATACTATTTATTGCTTTCCAAAAGGCATGAACCTGCATTCATGCAGGTTGTAGCCATAATTTGTAAATATTTTCAGAATTTCAATGAAAGCCTCCTTATTTTGAAAATATTTATTGTTCAAAATTATTTATGTTTACTTTTTATTATCTAAACTGCTTTGTTTTGGTTTCATTAATAATAAGTTAAAACCTGCCACTGTCATGTCATGTCAAGAGCTTAACAAAAAAACTGTGCTAGATGACGATGATTTTGAGGAATATGATGAAGAAACCATGGTTCCTGAACAGTTGACAGAAGAACTAAAAGATTTTGAAAACCAAGAAAAGCCCTACCTAGAGGAAATCGCGACGGTCAATCTAGGGGATGGCAAAAATGTCAATGAAACCAGAATCAGTGTCCACTTGACTGAAGCACAAAAGAAAGAACTTATCAGTCTGCTTAAGCCATACATCGATATCTTTGATGAGTCCTACAATGATAGGACAGGAGTGAGCATAAAAATCATCTCCCAAAAGTTATTTGTCAAATCCAGAATTCAATCTAGGGAATGGATAGTTAATCTTTTCCTCCCACGACATAACAGAAAAGTTTACACCAAATTGGCAAGGACTGTATGTCATCCATAAAGTGCTATCTGGAGGAGATTCAATCTTGTCCGAGATGGGTGTCCAAGTGTGGTCCAAGTCGATCAGCTCTGATGCTGTGAAGAGATACTACACCTGAAGGCGGGTTTTCCTTTATTTCTTTCCCTGTAATATCACTTTTCAATTGTAATCATTTCTATGCTTTGTAATAGCATAAAATTTCCCTATCCACTTTGTACGAACTACGTCTGACCTAAATTCTTAAAAATGAGATACGTAGGTGGCATGTGTCGACTTCGGCCAACCCCTTAGGAAAATCTATATTTTCCCTTCCCTCTTCTGAACTACGTTCGATCTGAATTCTCAAGAATGAGATATGTAGGCCGCCCATGTCAGCTTCGGTCATCCCATTAATTATTTTCAACATTCTCCCACTTCAAATTTGGGAACTACATTTGACCTGATTCCTGCCTAACGGGATACGTTGGCGCCACAACGGCTCAGTCATATCACCCAAGAAATGGAAACTGGGGAAGAATTTTTGAGAAAAGAATCTCGAAAATTCAAAAGGCAGAGATCGTCTCCAACAAATTGGAATACAGAATGTGCTGAAGAGCGACCGAAATAAATATCGACAAAAAATCTCATAATCCCCACAGAGTCTCAAGTCCCTTGCCAATGGAGTGAGATTCATCACAAAACCTTTAACTGGGGTAGAAATTTTGAGGAAGACCTCAAATTTCCACCAGGCTTCATTCAAGAGTTCAGAATTAAACTCCGAAGAATTCCCCAACACCGAGAGATCAGAGTCTACTTCAAAAAAATCCCCAGTCCGAGGTGGATTAATCCCCAGTTGCGACAGATTTCTTGAAAAATATTTCAAACTCCCAGCTAGGACGACAAAGGATCTCCAGGGTCCGCCAACAACATGTTAAGATGTCAAGGTCTCGAGTAAAGGATATTCGTTGAGCCAGCACATGACATGACGGGCAGAGACCTTTTCAAACTATTCTTTTTTCAAAATCTTTGATTTCCAAAGAACTTGCTTGAAAATCTTTACAAAAGATTAATTTTACTCTTTTATAAATTGGTTTTGTCTTATGCCTACCGTGACCCGAGGAGTCGAGGACGACAAGTGCCCGAGAATGGGAAACACCCAGAAAATACAAAACAAGGAGCAGAAGATCGATGGAGGTCAACACAAATCAATTTCACCAAAAACTAACAATTTTTCTGTGGATGCAGGTTGTCCTAAAAAGTATGTTAGAAATTATTGAAAGCCCCTCGTTATCCAACGTATTTAAAGAAATACAACAAGACCAGATGCCTCAAATTTGGAGATAAAAGCCGAAATGATAGGCAGAAGCCAAAGAGGCAAAAGTCCCTAGAACGGGCAAATCTTCTTGTAGTTTGCAAGAGCTACAAAATAAAGAGAGATCGACAGCATCCTCCAATCCCCAAGCAGATCAGGACATTTTGGTCAACCTTAAAATAGGACGCCGAATGAGAGATCGAACACGTTCTCCTCTAATCTCCAGCAAGTCAAAAATCACCACGAACAAACGACGTTCAAAAATGGTATTTATGGCTGTCCCTAGAAATGGGCGCAACCATTTCATTCACATTTGAGATAAAAGTTATTTTGATTAGCTTCATAGACACTGTTTTTAGAGTTTTCAAGTTTGACTGAGGTCGCTAGTAAAAGCGACACTGTGTCTACTAATTATTTGCCTTGAGCACAGATACACAAAAAGAGTTAACAGGACAACACAAAAATTGAAGGTGATGTTTTCTACAACTGTTACACATGCAATTGCATGATCATCTATATCATTATCATATTTGCATGCCAAGAGGGTCATATCATATTTGCATGTCGAGGGGACCATGCCAAGAGGGCCATATCATATTTGCATGTCGAGAGGACCATGTCAAGAGGACCATGCCAAGAGGGCCATGTCATATTTTCATGTCAAGAGGATCATCATCATCATTAATACCGCAGATACATTTGCTGCGAGTATTATGTCCTTCTACCGGCCGGTTTCAAAGAGGATGACATTCAGAGGCGTCTTTAAGTTGCACTGGCTGTGTGGGATTGACCCAAGAGCATACCTATATTCAAGATCGCGTAAGACGGAGGAGTCTAACGTTTAGGATATTTTTATTTGCATATTTATGCCACAGATATTTATGCATCGTTATCATTATGCCAAGTCTGGCATTCAGCATATTTATGTCCAATATCGCGTGAGACGGAGGAGTCTGACATTGAGGATGTATTTGCTTTCTTGTTTTTATGCCAAGTCTGGCATTCAGCTTATTTATATCTGATATCGCGTGAGATGAAGGAGTCTAACGTTGAGGAAGTATTTGTTTCTTTATTATTATGCCAAGCCTATCATATTTATATTCGATATCGCGTGAGATAGAGGAGCCTGACATTGAAGATATTATTATTATCATGCCAAGTTTGATATCTAGCATACTCATAATCGATATCACGTAAGACGATGGACTCTGACGTCGAGGATATTTATGCACCCTTATTAGAGACAACGAAGTCTTGCTCTGAAGTATGCTTATACATACAAGAGCATCGAGCGCCAAAAGATGCAGCTTTATTTGATCGTGTGGCAAAGGCCTTGTCACCCCTATAATCAAAAACCATTTATCATTAAGATCGAAAGCATATAGTCCGAGGGATATCTGTAAGACGCCATCCTAATCAGACGATGAACTGAATTTCCCCAAATTAGAAGGCCAAAGGTCATTTGTAAGTCACAGCGATATCTAAAACTAGATAGTGTGCAAGATTGCCCGAAACTTAACAGACTAAGAGTTATCTGTAAGACGCGGTGATATCTGAAATCGAATAGTGTGCAAGATCACCTAAATATTGAAAGTTCAAGGGTAATACGCAAGTCAAAATAATATCCGCAATTGGATAAAGTGCAAGATTACCAAAAAATTGATAGTACAAGGGTTATCTATAAGCCACGACATATCCACGTTGATATTTTGCAGGACTATCTAAAGGCTAGCAATTCAAGGGAAATCTATAAGTCGCGTTACATCCAAGATCGGATAAAAGTGCAGGATTACCCAAAAACTGGCAATTCGAAGGACATATGTAAGCCGCCTCTATCCAAGGCCAGATGATGTGCAAGATTACTTGAAAGGTGGCAAGCTAAAGGCATCTGTAAGCCGCCCCTATCCAATGTCAGATGATGTGTTAGATTACCCAAAGCCTGACAATTTAGGGAATATCTGTTAGTCGCGTCAATACGGATGATGCACAAGATTTACCCTAAAAGCATATGCAAAGACTACTGGCAATAGCCACAAAGGCTATCGCGTTCAAGAGAACGCCGCACACGGTTGCAAGGATCGTCACGTTAAACGGCCACGAAGGTCATCATACTCGAAAACTGCCACAAAGGCAAGCCTATCTGATAGCTATGAAGGATATCATGTTTATTGGTCATGAAAATTGCTACTTCCTAAAGACAAAGACAGGGAAAAGACGACATCTTCTTCAAAAGCAACAAATGCGAAAAATAAGGTACAAAGCTGTCTTTCTCTATTGAATCACTCTACTACTAACCATTTTGTTTCAAAGTTTTATCGAGAATATCCGAGAGGATGAAAATCTTGAACCAGAATAACAGGTACAAAATAAGTCAAAAGACGTCACCACGCGGGATTCGAACATAATCCCAGAATGAGGTACGACGAAGAAACTACCTCTCCAAATAGAGTTATGGTATTACTAACAATTTTGTTTTGAGATATTGTCGAGAGCATCCGAGAAGGATGAAATTCTCAAAGCAAAACCACAGGTGCGGACTACACCAAAAAGGACGTATCACAACGTGGAACTTTTCTTAGCAGCGAACTGGGACATAGTTCGAAGAGGAATACCAAACTCTTTGGACGCGAGCTGAGGAACGACTTTCACCACCATCAAACCACACCCCTATCAGATGGCATGTGGGTATTTCTTATCTTTGGGTCTTAGTTTCGCATCCAGGGTATTTTCTAAACTCACGCTGGAAGCAACATTCCTTCTCTTCAAATCCGAGTGACAATACACCTTGAGCTTTGGAAATTATGTCTAGGTAAAACCTTATTTATGGGTGTGAAGTGCACCATATTCATAGTTGAGAGGTTACAAGCCTCTTTTCTATAGCTAAAATTATTCGTCACTCATCCTGAGCCAAAGGTTGTCTTAACATAAAGATTACCTTTTCTACCGATTGAGTCGAACTACAAGCAGCATGATTCCCCCAAAGTCTTGGGATATGTAGGTGGGATCTATGTTGAAAACTCGGCTGCATTCCTAATTCCTCTTCACTCTCCAATTTTTCGGTCTCTTCTTAATCCGAGGTCGGGATAACTGTTGAATTTCATTAAAAACCGTGTGTAAAATCAAGCATTTTGAACTACAAGTGGCCTGAATTCTCATGTAACCTAAGATACGTAGGAAACTCGATACCGAAGTTCGACCATGATTCCTTGAAATTTGTGCTAGAACCAACCGCTTCCTGAATATGAATCTGTGGTCAGATAAAATTGGAAACGTCAATTCTATTTGTCCAGTGTTCCTTGCATCCACCCTACCCAAAGGGAGGGGCATTTGTTGACACCCAATTTTTACCCTCCACATTACAAATTAATCTCGAGCCTTTTTTGAACTCTAAACAATTGTCAAAACAATTGTGTTGCTAAAAAGGATAAAATATTTTTAAATCAGCTTTATAATAGTTCTGAGTAGAAATTTATATTTTTCATATTTAATTATGTGAAATTTATATAAGTTTACTTAAAGAACTATTTAAAAGTTTAATTTCATAAAAAATCCTTTTAAGAGATTAACGCTTGATTTTCCTCTAAATTAATTCAAATGAGAGATTAATTGAATAAATTAATTTTGTAATTGTTAAAAGAAGTGATTATGTGTTAAATACAATAATTAATTCGAATTATTTAAACTCATTAAAGCTCGAGGTTGATTTTAATTGATTCGTCCTTATTTCAATTCTAGCCTAAACCATTAAAAATCATTTAAGTGCTGGCCGAATTTTCCTAAATCCCTCTCAATTTGGATATCTCTTAAAATTCAAAATGGCCACATTTGAAAAATGTGGCCATCATTTAAACAACCCTCAACCCCCTTATATCAGCCAGCTTTCGGGCCTCCACACCCTTATTTCCAGTCCAACCTGCCTCAATCCAATCTTCCGCTCTGACCCGGCCCAAATCCACTCCTATATTCCCATCAACTTATATCCTCACATATACACTCCCACTTATACACACAAACTCACACGCGTATATTCCCTCACAGTACACTCGACGCATCTCTAAATTCTCCTCTATTCTTCATCGTCTCTTTCCAGTACGCTAACCCAGAACAAACGTTCCCAAACGCCATCCAAAAACTCACTCAAAACGCTACAGCAATGGCTCCTAAACGACCCCAACAATCATCAAATCTTTGTCAACCTCCGTCAAAGCTGTGCTGGAAAGACCCAGAAGCTTCTAGAGGCCCCAGGTAGCGTCACCTCCGCGAATTGGCAAAATTCTTGTACCATTTCGTACAAGAATCACTGTTGGCAAAACTTATCCCTAAATTCGAATTCAAATTTCAAAGGATTTCCCAAGTTTTCCCATCGATTTCCCCCCTTTCTTCACCTGAAAATCCCCTATATAAACCCCCTCCTCCAACGGATAAAGTAGCTGAATTTTTGGGGAAAAACTTAGGGATTCTGGTGGAGCATTCCATCGATCTCATGAAACCGAAAATTCAGAGAGAAATATACTAAAGATTCAAGTTCCGGTGAAATCATTTCAAGTTTTGGTGGTGGAAGAATTTTCTAATGAAGGCTCGTATACCCAGTTTGCTGCTCAAGAACAGGTGATTTTCCATTCACTCTCCCTTCTTCTGTTCTATTTTATTATCGAAAACTCGTTGGTTTGGGATGGTCTTGTTTGAGAAGCATTTGAATGTTGTTGTGATAAATTAAAAATGAAGTTATGAAGTTTGTCTGTTGACTGAGCTTTTCGTAGAACTTATAGTACTTTGGGATTTCCAAATTGTTTCTTCTCATTATTGATGGTTGTTATATGATCGCATAGTTTTCTCATTTCGTGTTAGTTTTAGATATAAACAATCAATTTGATCGTCATAAGTGCTTGAAACCTTCATCTTTTCTTGTTATTTCTTAACATTCTTCCTGTTTATAATCGTGTGTGTGTGTGAACAGTTTGTGGGTATGTAAGCAATTTTCAATATCATGTTCAAGTAGAAGAATTAAGTGATTGATGTTGTGGTTTGAACATGTTTTTCGCGAGCTAAGGATCCCTGAAGATCTCCTTGACTTCAACCTGTTGAGGAGGGGGTAAAGCCAAAGGTCTCGTCCAATTGATTTCAAAATCTGTCCAAAAGATTTCTCTCGCCTAAGTTCTAAGTCCATAAGAAAGGTAGATTGCTTAAAAGAAGCAAATTTCTCTTGTATTTGTTCTGTCTAAATCATGCTTGACATGAGTTTATTTTCTTCTCTGAATATCGTTGTGTATCCAGCAAAAATCGAGAATCTATTTTCCTCGTCTTCCCATTGGTTTGACATGGTCTTAGCTTAAAAGAATGGCATGAAAAAATGTTTGGTTGTTGCCTGCATATGGGAAATAATCATCACAAAACCCGTTTG
The DNA here is from genome assembly GCA_003996215.1 of Jaltomata sinuosa. Lineage (NCBI taxonomy): Eukaryota > Viridiplantae > Streptophyta > Magnoliopsida > Solanales > Solanaceae > Jaltomata > Jaltomata sinuosa. The sequence continues at coordinate 13,839 of QJPP01000552.1, forward strand.
CTTACTTGTTTATTTGATCGTGGGTGAAACTAAAAAATCTTTGCTTAATGAAGAAGTAGCCCGAGAGATGGTCTCTTTGATCGAGTGTTGTTCTGTTTAGGTCATTTGTTTTCACTGTAAAATTGGTTTCGTTTATTTTTTTTCATAACAATTGCATGAAGTTTCAATTGTTCCTCTCTGAATATTCACTAGATCTCCTCTTTCCTTAATTGTCCAGTAGTTTCAAGTTTATTAAAGAGCAACCTGACACAGAAGTCAATTCATCTTTTATCGGCTCATTATTATGCCTAAGTATTTGGTCATTTGTTTGGGGTTAAAATCTTATTCTTGAACAAGTTTATTTGGCATGTCATTTAAACGTGGTAAAAAATCCACATCTATGAGAAGTTTTGATCTTTGGTTTGAATGCAAGTCTATTTCCGATGTCATTTTTGTGTCTAAATGTGTGGAGTTCACCGGTTCTTGCTTCGATCTTCATGAAAAGGAAAGATACTCCAACATGTCTCTCGATTAGTGTTCTGCTTGTCTTCCCGTCGCGATTTTTTTGTCTAAATCTCTTTATGTTATGTGCTTAGTAGTTGATTACTTCTATCAAAGTGTGAGTTAAGATTCTATTTGCTTGTTTAGGTTAGTAAATAACAGGTAGAGTCAAAGAATGTTCATGTATTCAAATCTGCATTAAGCTGGACAGGTCGCCTGTACATTTTGTTGTGTGATTGCTTGAAAGAAGACTTTTTTTTTGCTACCTAAAATTTGATGTCAAAACTGCTGAACTGTTAAACAACGGCCTCTCATTAAGTTGTTACATTTTCAAGCAATCAAGACCATATATCCACTATAGTCACGATATTTTGTTCGCTCTACTTTTGGCACAGACTGTTTGGTGAGGCATGATGAAGTTGTGGCATCATGAACTTAATTGTATGTTCCCTTCAAAGTTGTTATGTGTGGTGACAATTGTTCTTCATGAAAAGATTTAAACCCTTCCTTAAAATGCTATACCTATGAATTCTTCCCTCTATTTCACTTGTTAAAACTTTAATTGCTGATTGTTTGGCCAAAGGCACTAGAAAGAGAAATAAGGAAGGCTTCAATCCACATGGTGGCACGATCGTTGTTGTTCTCATAGGTTTCATTTACTATTTCTGTTAAAGCCTCAAACGTGTGTGCTTGCTAGGAATTTCCTGAAAACCCCTTGTTTGCTTTGTTCATGAACCATGAAAAATAGAAATTGATAACTTCCTCACAATTAAGACAATCAGGTGTTCTTTTCTGTCATTAATCTTGGGTGGATAGCGGGTGATATCCTGCTCTTCTCCGAATATGGATTATAATTGTTTACTGATGCCTTCCTACATCCTAATGCATGTTTACATCATTTTGAGTTTCAGATCTCTCAATTAGTTACTAATTCTTCTTCTTTTTGGTCGCATGAACCCCGTTCGAGTCCAAATGGACTCTTCTCCTTTTGCATATATTCGATGGGCCTGAGAGGCCCAAACATCTTGAGCCTACCCCCTCAAGACCCCAAAAAGGGTAAAAGGTTGCGGAAATTCGAAGAAAATAAGTGTGGCTAAGCGCCACATACGAAAGAAAGCGAAGCAAAAATACAGGGAAGACCAAAGGAGTGGAAATGATTAAATGGGCTTAACCCAAACATTTGGTAGTCCGATGGACATTTACTAGGGGTTTGGGCCTAAGTGCCTAAACCCAACTTCTTCCTTTCCTTTGGTTTATTATTAATTATATAATTTAGACTTTTTAAACTCTAACATTTTATCAACTTAGTTAATTTTTCCTTTGGAGTACCATGTTTATTTTTACAAAAATTTCTTATCATGTTTTAAATCGTTCAAAGCAATTTTTTTAAACTTGATTCATTTTTCTACAAACAAATACTTTCGTGTAATGAAAAGAACTTTTCCTTACTTAGTCGTTAAATTCTCACGTTTTCATAAAGTTAGTCAATAAAATAAGTTAGAAAAATAGCCGGATAACCGCAAGTTAGCGGACATTTTGAATGCTTGAAAACCCTTCTCGAAATGTTAATATGAACTTCTTACCCGGATTTCTTAAATTTAAAGATTTTTATCTGTTTTAAATCTTTTGAATATTATTAAAGGGTTTTTTTGATTTTTCCTAAAAAATTAAGTGGCGACTCTATTTTAATTAAGTTTGGAGATTTTATAAGTTTTCAAATTTAATTCAAGTCAAAAACTATTTTAAAAACTAAGTTGCTTTTTCTTTTCAAAATAAACAAAAGTGAAAAAATGCGATAAAACAGAAATGGCGACTCCGCTGGGGATCTAACTAAGTTCTAACCAAAATATTTTCTTACTTTATTTGCTTTATTTTACTAACTATTCAGGAATGTAATAATTTAATTTTCGCACTTATTTGCTTATGTGTTTAAATTTCCGCAAAATACTATTGTTGCATTCATGGCACACAAGTTCCGCCAAATGGAAAAATTAGAATACATCAGGAAAAAAGTGATTACGCCTGTCTTCGCAGTCACTTCTCTACTTAAAAACCAGAATTCTCGAAACAATGAGCAATTAGTTGGTTCCAGGTTGGCCGGCACTTGTTCATTGTTTCAGCCCGCAGTTGTCCACTCAGGTTCCCGGTCTCTTTTCAAAACCTACTCTAGCCAAACTAGTGTAGAGCTAAGCCAAATCCCTAAAATAGGCATTGACCTAAATTGACCCAATACCCCAGGGGTATCGGACCCATTAGTGAGATCACCTTGAGTCGAAAAGGGCCCCCGGCCTGAAAAGACGATCATACCTTTATGTGCTATCTTGAAAGACGTATATGTCGAAAGAATTAGACTGTTGTCCCCAAAATGGGATATCTAACTAGTTGTTTGTTTTGTAGGATGTCTAGTCTCCTCAAGTTTGAAATGATCGTGAGTCCGCCTTTGTAACTTCAAATGTGGTGGTATGGTTTTACAGAGACTCAACGACGACATGTGGGTACACATTTGGGACACTTACCTTCACTAATGGGAATGAAAGAGTGTCCAGAGCTAATACAAGCCCTTACCGGTCATTGGTACAATGATAGGATGATTTTCAGGTTCGGGTCTGTCGAGTTAACACCAACTATAGAAGAAATACGGGATTTCTTCCATGTTGTTGGAAACGTCGCCAAGAGGAGGTTATTTCCTAAAGCAGATGTACTTATACCAAACAAACCAACAACAGGGGATATAGCAGAAATGCTTAAGTTGCACGGATATACGTGTAACTAGATAGAAAATTCGACCGTTTCTTTTCAGAACATGTACTTGCATTTTGGCGTTAAGGAAGGGTTTTTGAACTACCAAAATGAATTCATATCTTACAAAGATTGGGATAAAACTAGGACCTTGGCCTTCGCCATTGCCTTCTTGGGTAAATTATCTTCCTGATAAAATCCACTTATCCAAAATCAATGGACAAATTCATGTGCATTGAACCCTCGAGTCAAATTACCGGTGGATCAATTTGTCTTGACGAAAGGTAACTTTTATGTGTTTAAAGCAATTATTATGTGTTTATTTTCTATTGGATATCTTATATCATCTATCACTAACGGGATCTAACATATTGGCTTTTGAGTTGTTTTTACTTCAACAGGTAATAGAAACTGATTTGCGTTAACGAAACTGGCCGAACATCCTTACTTCACCCACTCAAAAGTACACCTGGATTCATCCTCTAACCTTCGCTTTTCTAAAGGGAAAATGACTGATAGTGAAGAAGAGAATGCTTTGGCTGTGAGAGACAATGTTATCGCCGAACAAAGCGAAATGATTGCAGAGCTTGCAAGAAAATTAGAAAAGATGCAAGAGGAAGTACCGAAAGCCAAGGATATGGCTAGCTTAGCTATTGTTGCCAACACTCTAGCTTTGGGTAACCTTCAGCCCCCTCTCCAGATCCATCCACTCAACTCTCCATTGCCTGAAAACCAGCCAGGAAATATCCCTTCTTCTTCCATCCCCAGACCTTCCAACGAACCTCCCTCCAATAACCCTTCCCACATCAGGACCCTGTACCAAACCCACACTCCTCCTATCCAGCACACTAACCAGAGCAAAAACCCAAGTGTCTACCTCCCACAAAACCTCCCTCCGAATTACCAGAACACGCCACTAAACACTTACAATTCCCAGTATAACCATCCCAATGTCACCAACCCACAGAGCTATACCCTCACATATCCAAATGTCATTCCACACGTCCAGCCCCCACCTGTGCAAAACATGCCATCAACCACTTTCCACGCTATGGTAGAACCATACCCTGTTCTCCAGAAAATCCCTAGCTGGATCACTACGAGGAGAAGGACAGAGAACTGAGGTCTATAGAATGGTTCACCTCTCAAAAACTGAAGAAATAGTCCAGGTGGAGTGACCTAGCCTGAGACTTCGCTCAACGGTTTTCATACAATGTGGAAGTCATCCCAGATTGATACTCTCTAGGGTGCATCAGGCAAAAATCAAATAAAGACTTTAGAGACTATGCCTATCGATGGAGAAAAGAGGTGGCAAGGGTTCGGCCTCCCATGATAGAAGGAGAGATAAGCGCGGTGTTTATGCACGCTCAAGAGTCAAAATTTTATGACAAAATAATATCAGCAGTCAAAGCACCATTTGCCCACCTGGTCAAGATTGGTGAAATTATGGAAGAAGGTCTCCATAGCGCCAAGATTGCTAAAGCTTCAGGCTCCTCAGGATCGGCAGGATTTCCCCAAAAGAAGAGAGAAGAGGTGTCTTCTGTATCTTCCAGTGCCAGCACAAAACCAAAAAAGACCTTTGGAGCCAACTATAAAAAATCACTTGTTCCAATAACCCCTCCCCCAGCACCACAAAACCCTCAACCAATTTTCTATACTCAACCTATTTACCAAGCTCCACAGCCAAATATGCAACCCATATACCAAGCTCCACAACCAAATATGCAACCCACTTCCCAAGCTCCTCTCCAAAACTTTCAAGTGTATCAAAAGGCTCCCGAAAACCAAAACAATCACCAGGTTCCTCCTCCTACTAACATCAATCTCCCTCGTCCAAATCTAGAAAAGAAAGTTCCTCAAACTTTTACCCAACTAGCCGAAACTAGAACTCAGTTGTATGACAGATTGAAAGTCGCTGGATTTATTCAGCCCATTCCGCACAAACCAGGCAACACTAATTCTCATTTCTTTAAAGCCGATTGGCATTGTGCTTACCACTCCGGATGTTCTGGACACAGTACCAAAGATTGCATTAACCTGCGGCATAAGATTCAAGACTTGATTGATCAAAGGGTGGTCACTTTGCAAACAGCTCCATTGAATGTTAATAACAACCCACTTTCAAATCATGGAGGAGCCGCTGTGAATATGATCGAGATAGAAGAAAACTGGGTCGCGAGTAAGTCCATAATGCCAGCCAGTCCTAGAAGTCTAGAAGAGTTGGAGAAGTCTGTGGCTGCCCTGAGTATTGCAGAGAAGCCGCAATTCATTATGTTTGCAGCACCTCAGCAAGCTTTCGCTTTGGTACCAGCAGAAAAAGAGTTCATAGTTGAGGCCGTCGTAGCCCATGGTATTACAAGATCAGGAAGATGTTATATCCCCGATAATTTGGAGAATGATACTTAAAAAAAGGATATGCAGAAGAGGCCAATCACTGAAAGTGAAGCGGAAGAATTCTGGAGAAGAATGCAGTCAAAGGAGTACTCCATTGTGAAGCATTTGGAGAAGACCCCCGCCCAAATATCTATTTGGGCATTGCTCATGAGTTCCCAGTACCATAGGCAGGCATTGCTCAAAGTCCTGAATGAAGCTTATGTACCGACAGGTACTAGTGCAGAGAATCTGACTGCCATGGTAAGCCAAGTCCTAGGGGGTCACCACATTTGCTTTAGTGACGATGAGTTGCCTTTTGAAGGCATGATGCACAACAAAGCCTTGCATGTCACTATCAAGAGTCAATCGAAGATTGCGAACAGGGTATTGATCGATGATGGATCAGGATTGAACATCTGTTCATTGTCCACACTGACCAAGTTGGAGTATGATCTAGAAAAGATTCGCCAGAGCAGGGTCAGCGTAAGAGCTTTTGATGGAGGTCAACGAGACACTATCGGAGAATTTAGCATGTACATCTAAATGGGACTCACCGAGTTCTGTATTGAATTTCAAGTCATGGATATTACCACCAGTTATAACTTGCTTCTGGGAAGGCCATGGATCCACGAGGCAGGAGCTGTACCATCAACCTTGCACCAGATGGTGAAGTTCATTTGGGAAGAATATGAGGTGGTGATCCATGGAGAAGGAAGTCATTTGATCCGTCCTAATGGTTATATCTCTGTGATTGAAGAAGTCCCGGGAGGAAGCAATTTCTACACAGTAGAGATCGTCAATGCCACTGGAGAAGATCTTGCTCCTCAAATTCCCGTGCCACCCATCTATAAGATGCTTGCTACTACGATGCTGAGGAGTGGATTCGAGCTAGGCTTTAGGTTGGGAAAGAATTCTGATGGTATGACAGAGCCTTTAAGCATCCCTATCCTCTTTGTACGAACTACGTATGATCTGAATTCTCAAGAATGAGATACGTAGGCGGCCTGTGTCGGCTTCGGTCAACCCCTTAGGAAAATCTATCTTTTCCCTTCCCTCTCCTGAATTACGTTCAACCTGAATTCTCAAGAATGAGATACGTAGGCGGCCTTTGTCGGCTTCGGTCATCCCACTAATTATTTTCAACATTCTCCCACTTCGAATTTGGGAACTACATTTGACCTGATTCCTGCCTCAACGGGATACGTAGGCACCACCACGGCTCGGTCATATCACCCAGGAAATGGAAACTAGGGCAGAATTTTCGAGAAAGGAATCTCGAAAATTCAAAAGGCAGAGATCGTCTCCAACAAATTAGAATACAGAATCTGCCGAAGAGCGACCAAAATAAATATAGAGAAAGAATCTCGTAATCCCCACAGAGTCTCAAGTTCCTTGCCAACGGAGTGAGATTCATCGAAAACCTTTAACTGTGGCAAAAATTTAGAGGAAGACCTTAAAATTTCCACCAGGCTTCATTCAAGAGTTCGAAATTAAACTCCAAAGAATTCCCCAACACCGAGAGATCAGAGTCTACTTCAAAAAGATCCCCAGTCCGAGGAGGATTAATCCCCAGCTGCGACAGATTTCTTGAAAAATATTTCAAACTCCCAGCTAGGACGACAAAGGATCTCCAGAGTCTGCCAATAACATGTTAAGATGTCAAGGTCTCGAGTAAAGGATATTTGTTGAGCCAGTACATGACATGATGGGCAGAGACCTTTCCAAACTATTCTTTTTTCAAAATCTTTGATTTCCAAAGAACTTGCTTGAAAATCTTTACAAAAGGTTAATTTTGCTCCTTTATAAATCGGTTTTGTCTTATGCCTACCATGACCCGAGGAGTCGAGGACGACGAGTGCCCGAGTATGGGAAGCACCCAAAAAAGACAAAAGAAGGAGCAGAAGATCGAAGCAGGTCAACACAGATCAGTTTCACCAAAAACTAACAATTTTTCTGTGGATGTAGGTTGTCCTAAAAAGTATGTTAGAAATTAGTGAAAGCCCCTCGTTATCCAACGCGTTCAAAGAAACACAACAAGACCAGATGCCCCAAATTTTGCAATAAAAGCCGAAATGATGGGCAGAAGCCAAAGAGGCAAAGGTCCCTAGAACGGGCAAATCTTCTTGTAGATCGCAAGAGCTACTAAATAAAGAGAGATCGACAGGATCCTTGAGTCCCCAAGCAGATCAGGACATTTTGGTCAACCTTAAAATAGGACGCCAAATGAGAGATTGACGACGTTCTCCGTTAATCCCCAGCAAGTCAAAAATCACCACAAACAAACGATGTTCAAAAATGGTACTTATGGTTGTCCCTAGAAATGGGCGCAACCATTTCATTCACATTTGAGATAAAAGTTGTTTTGATTAGCTTCATAGACACTGTCTTTAGAGTTTTCAAGTTTGACTAAGTTCGCTAGTAAAAGTGACACTGTGTCTACTAATTATTTGCCTTGAGCACAGGTACACACAAAAGAGTCAACAGGATAACACAAAAATCAAAGGTGATGTTTTATGCAACTGTTACACATGCCATTGCATGATCATCTATATCATTATCATATTTGCATGTCAAGAGAACCATGCCAAAAGGGTCATATCATATTTGCATGTCGAGAGGACCATGCCAAGAGGGACATATCATATTTGCATGTCGAGAGGACCATGTCAAGAGGACCATGCCAAGAGGTCCATGTCATAGTTGCATGTCAAGAGGATCATCATCATCATTAATATCGCAGATACATTCGTTGCGAGTATTACGTCCCTCTATCGGCTGGTTTCAAAGAGGATGACATTCAAAGGCGTCCTTAAGTTGCACTGGCTGCGCGGGATCGACCCAAGAGCATACCTATATTCAAGATCGCGTAAGACGGAGAAGTCTAACATTGAGAATATTTTTATTTGCATATTTATGCCACATATATTTATGCATCCTTATCATTATGCCAAGTCTGGTATTCAGCATATTTATGTTCAATATCACGTGAGACGGAGGAGTCTGACATTGAGGATGTATTTGCTTTCTTGTTATTATGCAAAGTCTGGCATTCAGCATATTTATATCCAATATCACGTGAGACGGAGGAGTCTGACATTGAGGATGTATTTGCTTCTTTATTATTATGTCAAGCCTGGCATATTTATATCTGATATCGCCTGATATGGAGGAGTCTGATATTGAGGATATTATTATTATTATGCCAAGTTTGGCATCCAGCATACTCATATCTGATATTGCGTAAGACGGTGGAGTCTGACATCGAGGATATTTATGCACCCTTATTAGAGACAATGAAGTCTTGCTCTGAAGTATGCTTATACATACAAGAGCATCGAGCGCCAGAAGATGCAGCTCTATTTGATCGTGTGGCAAAGGCCTTGTCACCCTGATAATCAAAAACCATTTACCGTTGAGATTGAAAGCATATAGTCTGAGGAATGTCTGTAAGACGCCATCCTAATAAGACGATGAACCAAATTTCCCCAAATTGGAAGGCCAAAGGTCGTCTGTAAGTCACAACAATATCTGAAACTGGATATTGTGCAAGATTGCCCAAAACTTGACAGACTAAGAGTTATCTGTAAGACGCAGTGATATCTGAAATCGGATAGTGTGCAAGATCACCTGAAGATTGAAAGTTTATGGGTAATGCGCAAGTCGCAATAATATTCGCAATTGGATAAAGTGCAAGACTACCGAAAAATTGATAGTCCAAGGGTTATCTATAAGCCACAACATATCCACGTTGATATTGTGCAGGACTATCCAAAGGCTAGCAATTCAAGGGAAATCTAAAAGTCACGTTACATCCAAGATCGGATAAAAGTGCAGGATTACCCAAAAACTGGCATTTCGAAGGACATTTGTAAGCCGCCTCTATCAAAAGTTGGATGATGTGCAAGATTACTCGAAAGCTGGCAAGCTAAAGGCATCTGTAAGCCGCCTCTATCCAAAGTCAGATAATGTGCTAGATTACCCAAAGTCTGACAATCCAGGGAATATCTGTTAGTCGCGTCGATACAGAAGATATGCAAGATTTACCCTAAAAGCATATGCAAATACTACTGTCAATGGCCACAAAGGCTATCACATTCAAGAGAACGGCGCACACGGTTGCAAGGACCGTCACATCAAACAGCCACGAAGGTCATCATACTCGAAAATCACCATGAAGGCAATCCTATCCGATAGCTACGAAGGCTATCATGCTTATTGGTCATGAAAATTTCTACTTCCTAAAGACAAAGACAAGGAAAGGACGACATCTTCTTCAAAAGCAAAAAATGCAAAAAATGAGGTACAAAGCTGTATTTATCTGTTGAGTCACTCTACTGCTAACCATTTTGTTTCAAAGTTTTATCGAGAACATCCGAGAGGATGAAAATCTCGAACCAGAACAACAGGCATAAAATACGTCAAAAGACGTCACCACGCGGGATTCAAACATAATCCCAGGATGAGGTACGGTGAAGAAACTGCCTCTCCAAATAGAGTTATGTTATTAATAACAATTTTGTTTTGAGATGTTGTCGAGAGCATCCGAGAAGGATGAAATTCTCAAAGCAAAACCACAGGTGCGGACTACACCAAAAAGGAAGCATCACAACGTGGAACTTTTTCTTAGCAGCGAACTGGGACATAGTCCGAAGAGGAATACCAAACTCTTTGGATGCAAGCTAAGGAACGACTTTCACCACCATCAAACCACACCCCTATCAGAAGGCATGTGGGTATTTCTTTTCTTTGGGTCTTAGTTTCGCATCTAGGGTATTTTCTAAACTCACGCTGGAAGCAACATTCCTTCTCTTCAAATCCGAGTGACAATACACCTCGAGCTTTGGAAATTATGTCTAGGTAAAACCTTATTTAAGGGTGTGAAGTGCACCACATTCATAGTTGAGAGGTTACAAGCCTCTTTTATATAGCTCAAAATTATTCGTCACTCATCTAGAGACAAAGGTTGTCTTAACATAAAGATTACCTTTTTCACTGATTGAGTCAAACTACAAGCAGCCTGATTCCCCCAAAGTCTTGGGATATGTAGGCGGGCTCTATATTGAAAACTCAGCTACATTCCTAACTCCCCCCAATTCCTCTTCACTCTCCAGTTATTCGATCTCTCCTTAATCCGAGGTCGGGATAACTGTTAAATTTCTTTAAAAACCGTGCGTATAATCAAGCGTCTTGAACTACAAGTGGCCTGAATTCTCATGTAACCTGAGATATGTAGGAAACTCAATACCGGAGTTTGGCCATGATTCCTTGAAATTCGTGCTAGAACCAACCGCTTCCTCAAGATGAATCTGTGGTCGAATAAAATTGGGAACGTCAATTTCCTTTTTCCAGGGTTCCTTGCATCCACCCTACCCAAAGGGAGGGGCAGTTGTTGACACCCAATTTTTATCCTCCACATTACAAATTAATCTCGAGCCTTTTTTGAACTCTAGACAATTGTCGAAATAATTGTGTTGTAAAAAAGGATAAAATATTTTCAAATCAATTTTATAATAGTTCTGAGTACCAATTTATATTTTTCATATTTTATTATGTGAAATTTATATAAGTTTACTTAAAGAACTATTTAAAATTTTAACTTCATAAAAAATTCTTTTAAGAGATTAACGCTTGATTTTTCTCTAAATTAATTCAAATGAGAGATTAATTGAATAAATTAATTTCGTAATTGTTAAAAGAATTGATTATGTGTTAAATACAATAATTATTTTGAATAGCTTAAACTCATTAAACCTCGAGGTTAATTTTAATTGATTCGTCCTTATTTCAATTCTAGCCTAAACCCTTAAAAATTATTTAAGTTCTGGCCGAATTTTCCTAAATCCCTCTCAATTTGGCTATCTCTTAAAATTTGAAATGGCCACATTTGCAAATGTGGCCATTCATTTAAACAACCCTTGACCCTCTTATATCAGCCAACTTTTGGGCCTCCACACCCTTATTTCCAGTCCAACCCGCCTCAACCCAATCTTTCGCTCTGACCCGGCCCAAATCCACTCCTATATTCCCATCAGCTTATATTCTCACATATACATTCCCACTTATACACACAAACTCACACGCGTATATTTCCTCACAGTACACTTGACGCATCTCTAAACTTTCCTCTCTTCTTCATCGTCTCTTTCTAGTACGCTAACCCAGAACAAACGTTCCCAAATTACATCCAACAACTCACTCAAAACACTCCAGAAATGGCTCTTAAACTACCCCAACAATCATCAAATCTTCGTCAACCTCCGTCAAAGTTGTGCTGGAAAGACCCAGAAGCTTATAGAGGCCCCAGGTGGTGTCACCTCTGCGAATTCAGGAAATTCTTATACCATTTCATACAAGAATCACTACTGGCAAACCTTATCCCCAAATTTGAATTAGAATTTCAAAGGATTTCCAAAGTTTGCCCATCGATTTCCCCCTTTTTTTCACCTGAAAATCCCCTATATAAACCCTCCTTCTCCAACGGATAAAGTAGCTGATTTTTTGGGGAAAAACTTGGAGATTCTGGTGGAGCATTCCATCAATCTCACAAAACCAAAAATTTAGAGAGAAATACACTAAAGATTAAAGTTCTGGAGAAATCGTTTCAAGTTTTGGTGGTGGAAGAATTTTTCGACGAAGGCTCGTATACCCGATTTGCTGCTCAAGAACAGGTGAATTTCCATTCACTCTCCCTTCTTCTGTTCTATTTTATTATCGAAAACTCATTGGTTTGGGCTGGTCTTGTTTGAGAAGCATTTGAATGTTGTTGTGAGAAATTAAAAATGAAGTTATGAAGTTTGTCTGCTGACTGAGCTTTTCGTAGAACTTATAGTACTTTGGGATTTCCAAATCGTTTCTTTTCATTATTGATGGCTGTTATATGATCGCATAGGTTTCTCATTTCGTGTTAGTTTTGGATATAAACAATCTGTTTGATCGTCATAAGTGCTTGAAACCTTCATCTTTTCTTGTTTGTTCTTAACATTCTTCCTGTTTATAGTCGTGTGTATGTGTGAGCAGTCCGTGGGTATGTAAGTAATTTTTAATATCATGTTCAAGTGGATGAATTAAGTGATTGATATTGTGGTTTGAACATGTTTTTCGCGAGCTAAGGATCCTCGAAGATCTCCTTGACTTCAATCGGTCGAGGAGGGGGTAAAGCCAAAGGTCTCGTCTAATTGATTTCAAAATCTGTCCAAAAGATTTCTCTCGCCTAAGTTCTAAGTCCATAAGAAAGGTAGCATGCTTAAAAGAAGCAAATTTCTCGTGTATGTGTTCTGTCTGAATCATGCTTGACATGAGTTTATTTTCTTCTCTGAATATCGTTGTGTATCCAACAAATATTGAGAATCTATTTCCCCGTCTTCCCCTTGGTTTGACATGGTCTTAGCTTAAAAGAATGGCATGAAAAAATGTTTGGTTGTTGCCTGCATATGGGAAATAATCATCACAAAATCTGTTTGCCTTACTTGTTTATTTGATCGTTGGGTGAAACTAAAAAATCTTTGCTTAATGAAGAAGTAGCCCGAGAGATGGTCTTTTTGATCGAGTGTTGTTCTGTTTAGGTCATTTGTTTTCAATGTAAAATTGGTTTCATTTATTTGTTTTCATAACAATTGTCTGAAGCTTCAATTGTTCCTCTCTGAATATTCACTAGATCTCCTCTTTCCTTGATTGTCCAGTAGTTTCAAGTTTATTAAAGAGCAACCTGACACGAAGAAATCAATTCATCTTTTATCGGCTCATGATTATGCCTAAGTATTTGGTCATTTGTTTGGGGTTAAAATCTTAGTCTTGAACAAGTTTCTTTGGCATGTCATTTAAACGTGGTAAAAAATCCACATCTATGAGAAGTTTTGATCTTTGGTTTGAATGCAAGTCTAATTCCTTTGTCATTTTTGTGTCTAAATATGTGGAGTTCACCGGTTCTTGCTTCGATCTTCATGAAAAGGAAAGATACTCCAACATGTCTCTCGGTTAGTGTTCTGCTTGTCTTCCCGTCACGATTTTCTTGTCTAAATCTCTTTATGTTATGTGCTTAGTAGTTGATTACTTCTATCAAAGTGTGGGTTAAGATTTTATTTGCTTGTTTAGGTTAGAAAATAACAGGTAGAGTCAAAGAATGTTCATGTATTCAAATCTGCATTAAGCTGGACGGGTTGCCTGTACGTTTTGTTGTGTGATTGCTTGAAAGAAGAGATTTTTTTTTGCTACCTAAAGTTTGATGTCAAAACTGCTGAACTGTTAAACAACGGCCTCTCATTAAGTTGTTACATTTTCAAGCAATCAAGACCAGATATCCACTATAGTCATGATATTTTGTTCGCTATACTTTTAGCACAAATTGTTTGGTGAGGCATGATGAAGTTTTGGCATCATGAACTTAATTGTATGCTCCCTTCAAAGTTGTTATGTGTGGTGACAATTGTTCTTCATGAAAAGATTTAAACCCTTCCATAAAATGCTATACCTATGAATTTTTCCCTCTATTTCATTTGTTAAAACTTTAATTGCTGATTGTTTGGCCAAAGGCACTAGAAAGAGAAATAAGGTAGGCTTCAATCCACATGGTGGCACGATCGTTGTTGTTCTCATAGGTTTCGTTTACTAGTTCTGTTAAAGCCTCAAACGTGTGTGCTTGCTAGGAATTTCCTGAAAACCCCCTGTTTGCTTTGTTCATGAACCATGAAAAATAGAAATTGATAACTTCCTCACAATTAAGACAACAAGGTGTTCTTTTTTGTCATTAATCTTGGGTGGATAGTGGGTGATATCCTGCTCTTCTCCAAATATGGATTATAATTGTTTATTGTTGCCTTCCTACATCCTAATGCATGTTTATATCATTTTTGAGTTTCAGATCTCTCAATTAGTTACTAATTCTTCTTCTTTTTGGTCGCATGAACACCGTTCGAGTCCAAATGGACTCTTCACCTTTTGCATATATTTGATGGGCCTGAGAGGCCCAAACATCTCGAGTTTACCCCCTCAAGCCCCCAAAAAGGGTAAAAGGTTGCAGAAATTCGAAGAAAATAAGTGTGGCCTAAGAGCCACATACAAAAGAAAGGGAAGCAAAAATACAGAGAAGGCCAAAGGAGTGGAAATGATTAAATGGGCTTAACCCAAACATTTGGTAGTCCGATGGACATTTAGTAGGGGTTTGCTCCCAGGAAATTACATGGAGTGTCCTCAAAGTGAGTGGTCTTCAATTTATGCCCATCATAAGAAAAGTCTTTAAAAAATACCCTTCCTTCCTTTTTATATATAGAACATATACATTTTTGCCCCTCTACACCATAACTCTCCATGTTCATTTGTCTCTCAACTCTTAATTTTCATTTTTCTTTTTTCTTTTGTCTTTTTAATTTTTTATCTTTTTTCTTTTTTTTTCTTTTCTCAATTTTTATTTAATTCTCGTTTTCTTTTTTCTCAACCTTTATTTTCTTTTTTTTCTTTTTTTCTCTTAACTTTTTTTTTGTTCTTTTTTTTTCTCAACCTTTATTTTTTTTATTCTTTTATTCTCTTTTTTCTTTTTTTTCTCAACTTTTTTTTTCTCTTTTTTCTTTTTTTTCTCAACTTTTTATTTTTATCTTTATTTTTTCCTTTTCTCTTTTATTCTTCTCTTTTTTTCTTTTTTCTTAACCTCTATTATTTTTTGCTAATGAACAAAAAAAGTTGGATAATCCGCAAAGAAGATCTTCTTTCTTTAAAATCGAAGTAAACTTAAGAGCGTGCTTTGTTGTTTGGAAGTCCTTTGGAACAAGTCTTGCCTCTAAGACAAATGTTATAGAACATCTCATAAATCAAGACACAATGAGGTAGTGTCAAGCCTTGCTCATGGGGCATAACTTGTTGTTTGAAAAATTCTTGAGCTAAGTCTTACCTCTAAGGCAAGAGTTATAGAGCATCTCATAAATTAAGACACAATGAAGTAGTGTTAACTCTTGCCCATGGGGCATAACTTATTTTTTGGGAGGCCCTTGGGCTAAGTCTTGCCTCTAAGGCAAACGTTATAGAGCATCTCATGATCAAGACATAATGTGCTAGTGTCAACTCTTGCCAATGAGGCGTAACTTGTTGTTTGAAAGTCTTTGAACTAAGTTTTGCCTCTAAGGCAAGAGTTATAAAGCATCGCATAAATCAAGACACAATGTGGTAGTGTCAACTCTTTCCCATGGGGCGTAATTTGTTATTTGGAAGTCCTTGGGCTAAGTCTTGCCTCTTAGGCAAGCGTTATAGAGCATCCCATAAATCAAGCACAATATGATAGTGTCAACTCTTGCCCATGGGGCGTAACTTGTTGTTTGAAAGTCCTTGGGCTAAGTCTTGTCTCTAAGGCAAGAGTTATAGAATGTCTCATAAATCAAGACACAATGAGGTAGTGTCAAGTCTTGCTCGTGGGGCATAACTTGTTGTTTGAAAATCCTTGAGCTAAGTCTTGCCTCTAAGGCAAGAGTTATAAAGTATCTCATAAATTTAGACATAATGAAGTAGTGTGAACTCTTGCCCATGGAGCGTAACTTGTATTTTTTGAGAGGTCCTTGGGCTAAGTCTTGCCTCTGAGGCAAGTGTTATAAAACATTTCATAAATCAAGACACAATATACTAGTGTCAAGTCTTGCTCATGGGCGTAATTTGTTGTTTGGAAGTCTTTGGGCTAAGTCTTGCCTCTAAAGCAAGAATTGAGAGTTATTTAAAAATATTTGAGGTGTAGAGGGGCAAAAATGCAAAGTCACTCCCTTTAAAGGGCATTTGTGTAGTTGTCCCGTTTGCTCCTAAGTGCCTAAACCCAACTTCTTCCTTTCCTTTGGTTTATTATTAATTATATAATTTGGACTTTCTAAACTCTAACATTTTATCAACTTAGTTAATTTTTCCTTTGGAGTACCACGTTTATTTTTACAAAAATTTCTTATCATGTTTTAACTCGTTCAAAGCAATTTTTTTAAACTTGGTTCATTTTTCTACAAACAAATACTTTCGTATAATGAAAAGAACTTTTCCTTACTTAGTCGTTAAATTCCCAGGTTTTCATAAAGTTAGTCAATAAAATAAGTTAGAAAAATAGCCAGATTACCGCAAGTTAACGGACATTTTGAATGCCTTAAAACCCTTCTCGAAATGTTAATATGAACTTCTTATCCGGATTTCTTAAATTCAAAGATTTTTATCTGTTTTAAATCTTTTGAATATTTTTAAAGAATTTTCTTGATTTTTCCTAAAAATTAAGTGGAGACTCTGTTTTAATTAAGTTTGAAGATTTTATAAATTTTCAAATTTAATTCAAGTCAAAAACCATTTTAAAAACGAAGTTGCTTTTTCTTTTCAAAATAAACAAAAGTAAAAAAATGCGATAAAACAAGGCTAGGGGAGGTTTTCCCATGTTGTATCTCGTTCCTAGGAAGAGGGTCAGGAATAAAGGTATCTAATGGCATGTTTAAAGGGGTGATTCGGGGTTAGTCTCCGGACGAGATTTAATGGTTCATAATGTACCCGAAATTGGGTAAGTGATGGTTATTTCTTCCTGTATGCACTTTATGCTTGTGTACTTTGGTCTTAAGTAATTGTCTGATGTTTGCATTGCTTAGGGAATGATTTAGTAATGTCTAAAGGTACTTTTTAACAGTCTTGTGAATTGAACTGTGTATTTTGCTTGTTGGTTTACAAGTTGATTGTTCATTGTTTGTGACTGTGGATTGGTTTGACATTCGGTTGGCTCGGGTACCACGCTTGGTACGAGAATACTAACGATTAGCTCGGGTACCACGCCTGGTACGAGAATACTAATTGTTGGCTCGGGTACCACGCCTGGTATGTAAATACTAATGATTGGCTCGGGTACCACACCTGGTATGAGATAACACTAACGGTTGGCTCGGGTATCACACCTGGTATGGGTTTATTTTATTGTATTGTTGCATCTTTATTAATGGTTCTCTAAGTGAATCGGGTTGTGTTTGTGAATTATGTTATTACATTTTTGGTCCTTAAGAGGCCGTGTTATTATATTGGTTATTAGTTTGGTCTTAGTGTAGACCGGGTTATTATGTTGATTATTTGTTTGATCTTGGTGTAGGTCGGGTTATTATATTAGTTATTAATTTGGTCTTAGTATAGGCCGGGTTATTATATTAGTTATTAGTTTGGTCTTGGTGTAGACCGGGTTATTATGTTGGTTATTAGTTTGGTCTTGGTGTAGGCCGGGTTATTATATTAGTTATTAGTTTGGTCTTGGTGTAGACCGGGTTATTAATTTGGTCTTGGTGTAGACCGGGTTATTAGTTTAGTCTTGGTGTAGATCGGGTTATTATGTTGGTTATTAGTTTGGTCTTGGTGTAGGCCAGGTTATTATATTGGTTATTAGTTTGGTCTTGGTGTAAACCGGATTATTATGTTGGTTATTAGTTGGTCTTGGTATAGACCGGGTTATTATGTTGATTATTAGTGGTCTTGGTGTAGACCGAATTTGCCATGTTAACACCTAGATGTGTTAGGGGGACCCGGGTGGGTCTGGACTATGTAAAAGTGGTTATAAGTTCACAAATTATTGTCATTAAGTGTATTAATGGCGGTCAGAAATTATTATGGTTAATAAGCTAAGGGTGGGTCTGTTGAATACTTAGGTGTGGATGGAGGATCCTTGGAGGGTCCGGGTTATGTGATGTATTAAAAGGGATTTAGATGTAACTTTGTTGTTGTCATTGAAGGTGCCAATGGTCGTTAGTAAGATTCTATATGATTTGTATATTGGGAGGAAGACTGAGAGTCTGGGGTGTAGTTACTGGTTAATATAAACAGGTTGAAAAGTTGGCCTAGAGGTCCTGGAAAGGTCCGGACAATGGTAGGTAATACTACGGGCATAAGTGGTTTGGTGGGGCAGTTGGCCAGATTAAGTCTGGATATTTAGTCAAGGTAGTTGACTAGGGTAAAGGTTAAACTGAGACTTGAGAAGTCTAGGTGACAAGGAGACTTGAGAAGTCTAGTTATGAGTGAGACTTGGGAAGTCCTAGATGTCAGGGTCAAGGCTAGGGTAGTAGAGTTGGCAGCGAAAGGTTAGGAAGGTCGGTTCCGAAAGGAGAGATTGATAAAAGTGATGTTGAAAAGGGGTGAAACATTTATCTTGTGCATTTTATCTTGATTTTTATATGATGGTAGGAGTGAATTCGGGTCAGCCGATGATGCCTACCAGTACGTGTGTTTGTACTGATTCTACTCTTGCTATACCTTTTTGGGTATATTCTGATTACAGGGTTGGTGATGTTTCATAGGTTCAGGATTGCAGTGATCTTCCAGCAGCTCCTACTTCCTTCTATGGTGGGAGTTGTGTCCATCTTATGTTATAAGCTCATCTTGTAGAAGCTCTTGTACCGGCTTAGACTAGGTTCTGGGGAGGTTGTGTTATATTGTTAGTAAATTTTTCACAAGTTCTAAAGGTTGTTATATTTTCAAAAGTTGTTGTATAAAGATTTTTCAAATATTTGTAAAAGGATTTCTCATGTATAAAAGGGACTTACTTAATGGTTATTTTCTTTTCCGCATTGCCTGTTGGTTCGGGTGGTAAGGGTTCTCCTATCTAGGTGGATTAGAGTAGGTGCCCGCACGGCCCGTAGTTGAATCGTGACAGTAAGAGTGATGTATGTGTATATTCTACCCTCCCTAGGCCTTACCTTGTGAGATTATACTAATATGTTGTTGCTATTGTTGTTTATATTATAGAAGGATAATTTTATAAAGGGTGTATCGTTATAATGAATGACATTGTTGTTATGTGTAGAATATTATTATAAAAGAAAAATATAATTTGAAAAATTGATTCAGGAGAAAATCATGTTGCTATAGTGAAATGTTGTTATACCTTGTTAAAATAATATTTGATTGTAATTGGTTCTGTATTAACTACTAAGGGTGTGTTCGGTAGGAAGGAAAATGTGATTTCTTGCTTATTTTCTTGTGTTCGCTATAGTGAAAAATATTTATAGGAAAAAAGTGATTTCATACTTATTTTCTTGTGTTCACTATACACGTAAAAAATATTATCCTAAAAACATTATGTATATATCTAAGACAATTATAAAGATAGGGTGGAAGTGGGAGAGTGAAGGGGTTATGGGCCCCGCCCGCGTGTGGCGTTTTGGTAGAGGGTGGGGTGTCAGCGAGGGGTGGGGAGTGAGGTGAAGGTGGGCGGGGGGAGATGGGGGGGGTTTGGGGTGGGTGGAGGTGAATGGTTGTAACTTGTCAACAGGGGTGTTCGCGGTTTGGGTAAAAATTGATCCAAATCAATTTTTATTTGGTTTGGTTTGGTTTTACATCTTTAAAAACTGATAATATTTTATCTGATTTTGATTTTTCTAAAAAAAATTAAAGAAATAACCGAACAGAACCAATAGATTATATACATATTTATTATAATTATATATACATGATTTACTATTTTTTGTGAACAATTTTAATTATCTTATATGTGTTTTCATCAAAATTTATTTATAATGTAAATATCTTGTATTGGAGTACGCCATTTTATTGTTTTATGTAGTAATCTCACAATGTATTTTTTTCCTTTTTGAAAGAATTGTTGTCCTTTTTTTTCCATTTGAATGAATCATTTCTTTTATTTTCGTGTATGGTTAATAATCGAATAACCGAACCAAATCGAACAGAAATCGATGACAACCAAGCCGATAAATATATATTATATTATATTTGAATTGATTTTAAAAAATTTAAAATCGATTATATTGATTTTGATTTTGATTTTGATTTTGATTTTGATTTTGACCAATAACCGATCCAAACCAACTCGTGAACACCCCGAAGGGTAGAAGACAATGTTTTTCCTACTTTTGTTGGGGAACTCATTTTTCTTATTTTCAAGAAGCTTATTTTCTTAAAGAAAAATCAATTTCTTTATGAGTGAAGTATCAAAAACACACCTAAACTATCCCTTTTTATTGAGTTTCATACCTAAACTACTGGAATTGTGAGTTTTATACCTAAACTATCGTTCATTAATTTGAGAAACACACATCAACTAATATGTGATGGTGTGTGTACTACACTCTCTATTTTATTTAAAAAATCATGTCACGTGGCACTCCGCATGGAAATCTCTTTTCACCTTATCAAAAATTAAATAAATTATTAGTATTAGATTAAAAATTAAGTATTTACCGTGTTGAGAAATGATGAAGAAGAAGGGGAGAGTTTAGGGTAAAATCAATGAAAATATTTTTAAAATGACGTGTCAGCTAAAACAATAAAAAATATACCATGTCATCAGAATATTTAATGGTCAGATGCGTCTAAATGTGTTTGTATAGAAACACTTGGTCCAGTCAACGTTGAGGTGTGTTTCTCAAACTAATGAGTGATAGTTTAGGTATGAAACTCGCACTTCCAATAGTTTAGATATGAAACTCAAAAAAAGAGAATAATTTAGGTGTGTTTTTGATACTTCACTCTTTTTTTATCAAATGAAGAAAAAAAAATATCTTTGTATCGAACATATTCTAAGGGATTGTTTGATATGCGGGATAAGATGAAATATCACATGACTAAATTTGATACTAATTTTATACCATGCGTGGTTAATAATATAAATTTATCTCGAAATTAATTTATACCGTCAATAAATATGTTATAAATCTAATGTCAAACTCAATATTGGGATATCCACTTTATCTCATTCAATATGAGATTATTTTATCCTACCTTCCAATATAATCCTGAATTAATTTAATCTGCATACAAAACAACCCCTAAAAGGTCTATCCTTTTATTGCGTGTTCTGCTGTTAAATGCTAATAATATAGATTAAAGAAAAAGAAAAAAGGAGGAGCTAATCATTATTATTTTTTTGCAAATAAGTTATCCCCAATTGTAGAATAGATTATCAGTAGGGGTGTTCATGATTTGGATAAAAATCAATCTAAATTGATTTTATATTTTTAAAAATTGATAATATTTTGTTTGGTTTTGATTTTGCTCAATAGAATCGAAGAAATAAAAGAATCGAACTGACAAATTATATACATACGGACGACTTTTATTTTTCCGCCGGACCACAGTCTTCACCTCCGATCGAGCTACGAACTTTTTATAATTATATATACATGATTTGTTATTTTTTATGAATAATTTTAATTATTTTATATGTGTTTTTATCAAAATTTGTTTATAATTTAAATATTTTATATTAGATTACGCCATTTTACTGTTTTATGTGGTAATCTCATAATGTATTTTTTTATTTTTGAAAGAATTATTGTCATTTTCTCCGTTTGAATGAATCGTTTCTTTTTATTTTCGTGTATGGTTAATAATTGAATAACTCAACCAAACCAAACCGAAATCAATAACAATCAAATCGATAAATATATATTATATTTGATTTAATTTGATTTTAAAAATTTTAAAAATTAATTATATTAATTTAATTTTAATTTTGACCACATGTAAACACCCCTAATTATCAGCATAAAAAACACATCCATAAGAAGACAAAAGTAGTTTAATTAACACAAGTATAACTAAACAACGAAAACAAAGACATATAATACAGCCACCTTAATTAGAGAAACAAAGAAAGTACAAAAAACAGAAAAAAAATATATATATACAACTTGAGCACACCCATAATATTAGTCATATACTCATATTATTATTATCCTCATAAATTCTCTCAACCTTTCCTTCTTCTGTAATAATAATAATTTGGATGAAAAACAACCTTAACGATAATAATGGCCTCTGATTTCTCTCCTGGTTACGGGTCGGGTACCGAATCCGATTTCGCCTTCGCTTTCGACAACAGCAATTTCTCCGATCGGATTTTGACGGTCGAGATTGTTCCGGACTCCAAATCGGACGGTGAGGGATGTAGCAGTGTCGTTGATTGGGCCCGGAAACGCAAACGCAGGAGAGAAGAAATCAAGAAAGAAAATGGTTACCTCCTTAATTCCATTTTAGGGTTTTTAAAAAATCTTCTTCTTTTTTGTAGAATTTTGGGTTTTTGTTGAATTTAATGTGCGTATATTTGGTGTTTTGATGTTCAATTTTGCATTTTGTTTTGTTTTAAGCGTTAATTTTTTTTGTGCTTGGTGGATAGAGTTAACTGGTATCTATTGTTGGTGGTGTCAATGGTAGTAGGTGACAGCTATTCCGTGAAATTAGTCTTAGGTGCACGAAAGCGGACAACACGGTTATCAAAAAAAAAATACATAGAGATACATGATTTCTTGTTTTATTTTTGTTTTTATTTTTTGTCATGTCCTTGGTGGACAGACTTACAGAGTTACCTGGTATCTGTTATTGGTGGTGTCAATGGTGGTAGGTGACACGTACCCGTGAAATTAGTCTAGGTGTGCAAAAGCGAACAACACGGTTATCAAAAAAAAATCACATAGAGATACATGATTTCTTGTTTTATTTTTGTTTTTATGGTTAATGAATGGGCTTTTACATATCATGCTTTACGAGGAGAAGATGTAAAATTTAGAAGGGTAGTTGGTAGTCGAGCGTTGTCTCGCTTTCCTGCGTGATAGGCTTGGTGGTCGTACTTGTACATTAGCAATATTCTCATAGTTTCTTGTTCTTCGATTTGGGTTATCATCTGTGTTTGTTTGTGCTTCAGTTATTGTCTTATTTCGTTGTTGTTATTGTTCTTTCTTATGTATGTTATGTACTGCTTTCCATTTTGCATTATTTCGTTGTTGTATTCCCTTTCTCAAACTGCTTTGAAATGCTTGTTTTAAGTTGAGGGTCTATCAAAAACAACCTCTCTATCTCTACGAGGTAGGGTAAGGTCTGCGTACACTCTACCCGGGTCGCACTTTTGGGATTACATTGGGTTTGTTGTTGCTGTTGTTGTTGTTGTTGTTGTTTGGTACTATCTTGGTGGGTTATTCGAATCCTTTTGCATTGAAGGTTTTTAATTTTTAGAATCTATGATGTACAAGAGAACCTCTTTTACAACTGGTCTTGCAGATATGGTTGCTTGAGCACCAATTACTAATGATCTTGTTTGGTATCAAGAAAAAAAAACAATGATGATGTAGTAATCCTCTTGTCAATTTTCACTCAAAGTGTGTTTCTGGCAAGTTTAGCTATAAATATTATAATTTTTCCGTCTGCCACAAACTTAAGCTTGTCTACTGTTCAAAATCATACTTAAGCTTGTCAGCTATCAGAGCACGCATCTGAGTTTGTCCCTGTTCTCGTAACATTTCTCGTTTCTTCGCCCATCAGAAAACTTACTCAATTTGTAATGCTTTAACATAATTTGTGCTTGTTAATTAGTTTCTCCAAATTCCCTTTGTTTTCTCTCTAGTGGATGCTCATGTCATAAACTTTTCAGATGCGGATGTGCTCACGCAACGTGAAGAAGAGGTTTTGAATTGTAATATGCTAGACACAGAAGATGTTCTTGCTTATGAGAACCAAGATGAGGAAGTTGTTGCAATGGCTGAGGAATCTCCATCCGGCATTGAGATGACCACAAATCACCCTGGTACCTACCTATGCACTTCCCCACCATGGACCAAATTATCTTATTTCCATTATTGTATTGCTTATTTAAGGATTCTAACTCTTTAACATAAGATCCTGATATATGAGAATCGAAGAGATATTCTAACACGGCTATCACTCTTCTAGGCAATATGGTGACGTCTTTGTGTGCATAATCTGAAAGCTGAGTTTTGTTATAATGTAATGGCATGTGAAAAATAAGTTCCTTTATCATTGTGTGGTTTTTTTTCTCTCTCTCTGTTCTTTTTCCTTTTGAGACTAGTTTACGGCATTTTAAAGGTGATGGCGAAGCTTCTAAGAGCTCTGACCCGTCCACAAGCATGGACTCTGCAACTGCGCTTCGAATTAGAAGTATACACATCAGTTCTCCTATTTTGGCCGCAAAGAGTCCATTCTTTTACAAGGTTAGGAGTCTTTAATGCTGTGTTATAGCTTAATCAGGAACTCTTGAGTGCTTGTTTTTTGACATCTTTTTGTTTTCTTCATAGCTATTCTCCAACGGCATGAGAGAGTCAGAGCAGCGGCATGTTACTGTACAAATCCATGCCTCAGGTTAGTATTTAGATTTTTAGTTGTAGTTTCGTTCGTATGTTCTCGTTTCGTTGTATTGTCCTTTTCGTTAGAAAGTTGTCCTCATAGAGTAGTAATATTAACCTGATGATGTCCATGTTGGAATTTGGATACAGTTATATTGCCTGAGCTTTAAATGTGTCCATTATCTATCTCATATTTCATTTGGTCAGCCTAGAAAGCTGTTGGTCGTGTTCTATGTTACCCTCACCCCCCACCTCCACCCAAAAAAAAGGAATAAAAAGCATGTTGTGCTGCACTCCTATTTACACAGACTAGCCAGCTCTTGTGCACTTGATTTGACATTTCAATAGCAAGTGTCTGATGATTAGGATGTGCAATTAGAGAGCAATGTGTGTCAATCACTAAATGAAAATTGAGTTTTTTGGGCTGTTTGAATTCTTAGAATAGATTTTGATGAAGGGGATTCTTAAACTCCCTCCTTTCAATTTATCAGATGGTATTTGATCGAACTTGTAGTTTAAGTAAGACAAACTTTTGACACATAAGTTAAATGTGTAATATCCCTAAAGAACCCCTTAGTATCTACTAGTCTTGAAAGCCATGTCAATTCTTTCGGACATATCATTAAGGGCTAAGTAGAAATATTAAAAGGTAAAAGGTTTTCAAATATAGAAAAGTATCATTCTATATGTATCCACTACTTTATCTATCTTGATGAATCATTCTAAATATAGAAGAATTGGACACCAGAACAAGAATCGTGTCTATACTCCTAGAAGCATTCGTGTGAGACATTGATTGTCTACTCATATGTTTTGCAAGGCTAATAACATGCTCCAAGCACCACTGCTCGTTTTGCTTTCTAAGCATATTTAAAGAAGAATTCTTACATAGTTACTTTAACTAGTTAACATAATTTCTTTAATTTGTGATCACAAAATTTCTTCTTTTCACATCCACCTTTCTTAATCTTTTTTCTCAGAAGAAGCTGCCTTCATGGACTTACTAAATTTCATGTATACCAATACTTTGTCTACGATAACACCTACTGCATTGCTTGATGTGCTTATGGCTGCTGACAAATTTGAGGTTGCATCATGCATGAGACACTGCAGCCGTTTACTGCGCAATCTTCCCATGACATGTGAATCAGCTTTGCTATATTTGGATCTTCCTTCTAGTGTTTTAATTGCTGATGCTGTTCTGCCACTGACAGATGCTGCAAAACAGTTTCTTGCTGCACGTTTCAAGGATATCACCAAGTGAGAGCTCTAACAAAAAATAGTTTTTTTTATTACTTACTTTGGTTGATTGAAATTGAAGCTTAATACTGTTTCTTGGAAATGAAATGTGAAGGAAAGCAAGAGGCTTGTCATCAGTTTCAACTGTTCTCTGTATCTCGAGCTTATTCCTTTTTCAGGATGAGTGTGCCTTTCGCAAACACTTCATTTTACATTGGGGCTTTATAAACTAGCTGTTAATATTTTCCTGTTTGTTTCATTACTAACTAGTGAAATAAAGGACCTCTAATCTTGCCTATCAGTAAAGGGCTCTAGTATCAGATTTCAGGATGCTTTCAATTTAACCTATATATCAGAAACTTGTTCACTCCTTATATATGGTTTTTTGATGGTTTAGGCCAAGATATTTGTCATCTAAACTTTACCCTAAATTCCTTGCCAGGTTCCAAGAAGAGGTGTTGAACTTGCCTCTTGCAGGAATTGAGGCTGTTCTCTCCAATGACGATCTTCAGATTGCTTCAGAGGATGCTGTCTATGACTTTGTGTTAAAGTGGGCTCGTATCCATTACCCAAACTTGGAGCAACGACGTGAAATATTTGGCTCAAATCTTTGTCGCCTCATTCGTTTTCCGTACATGACATGCAGGAAGCTGAAGAAAGTTCTAACTTGTAATGATTTTAATCCTGAACTTGCTTCCAAGGATGTCCTGGAGGCTTTATTTTTCAAAGCTGAAGCACCATACCGGCAGCGTTCGCTTGCTGTTGAGGAAGGAAATGCATCACACCATCGTTTTATGGAGCGTGCTTACAAGTATAGACCAGTTAAAGTTGTCGAGTTTGAACTGCCTCGTCAGCAGTGTATCGTTTACATAGATTTAAAACGGGAAGAGTGCAATAATCTCTTTCCTGCTGGTAGAGTTTACTCGCAGGCTTTCCATTTGGGTGGACAGGGTTTTTTCCTATCAGCTCATTGTAACATGGATCAACAGAGTTCATTCCATTGCTTTGGGTTGTTTTTAGGCATGCAAGAGAAGGGGGCAGTGTCATTTGCAGTGGATTATGAGTTTGCAGCTCGGACAAAGCCAACCGAGGAATATGTGAGCAAATACAAGGGGAATTACACATTCACCGGTGGCAAGGCTGTTGGCTACAGGAATTTGTTTGGCATACCTTGGACTGC
This sequence comes from Jaltomata sinuosa, assembly GCA_003996215.1. Lineage (NCBI taxonomy): Eukaryota > Viridiplantae > Streptophyta > Magnoliopsida > Solanales > Solanaceae > Jaltomata > Jaltomata sinuosa. Next base: position 40,908 of record QJPP01000552.1, read on the forward strand.
TTTTACAGCTGAAGATAGTTTATACTTCATCAACGGAATTCTCCATCTTCGAGCTGAGCTTACTATCCGACAATGAGTGCTTAGGTACTATACAGAAAGCTTTGCTTAAAGCCGTACTGCACTTATTTGGATGTCAGGAGGGCTTTGAGATGAAGATGAATGCTAACTGTAAGATGTTATCCAACCAAGGTCTGTTAAAAGGTTTAAATTGTATATACAGGTTATAATTAAAGTCCAGTGCCTATGTAGGAATTGCTAAAAGGTTTAAATTGAAGCCCAGTACCTATGTAGAAATTGTTAGTGTACCCTGCTGATATATATGCACTGTTGTATGTTACTGAAAGTAACAGATAGCTTCATCTGTTGACATTGTACTGACTTTTATGTTGCCCAGTGAGCTGCCTAAATTTTGAGTTTTCTTTATTTACTAACTTGTGTGGTTAAAGATATCATGATTGTTCAATCTTTTATATGGGTTTGCTAATTCCATCCTTTTTTTTCTTATAAAAAGTATTTCACCATTTTAGTACACATAGTTTACGGGATTAATTAATATCTATAATCAAACACGGGATAAAATAATTTTGCATTTTATTTTAGAATTGTTATCTCCTTTCTCATAAATCAACTTGTGTAATTTCACAAATGGGGTCTAGGGAGGTAGCGTACGTAGACTTACCCCTACCTTGGGAGGTCAAGAGGTTGTTTTCGATATACTTTCGACTCAAGAAAAACAAAACAAACTACCTTGGGAGGTCAAGAGGTTGTTTTCGATATACTCTCGACTCAAGAAAAACAAAACAAAACAATTCGTAAAAAGAAATAAGAGAAGTGAAGAAGCCATGACATAATACTATATAAAGTATGATAAAGCAATTTGGAAAAAAATAATAATAACTACCACAAAATAATACACAGCAAATAATAACACAAATAGGACAAGAAATTACAAGAGTAATACTAGGACTACTAGTATGGAATCTAAAGTGTGATACCGCTTAACTAACTATTATTCTAATTCCATATGCTTCATAACCTCCTATCTAATATCATGTTCTCGATAAGCAAATATTGTATTATGTCATGACTAATCACCTCTGTCAAATATTTATACCGCTTATCTCTATCTCTCCTGAAACCCTCCGTGGCCAACCTACCAAACGTAAGGTTTATTAGCTAAAAATGGTTAAACTTACTGCCAAACTTTAGGTTTAGATGAACTGAAAGCGCGCCCCTGGCTGGTTGATTCTAGCCCTCTACTTTCGGATATTTTAATTTAAAATTGTTTAGCTAAAAGGATGAAAATAAATAATGAAACAAATGGATAGAAAGAAACGTAAAATATGCCAACTTAATTGTAACAATAAGTTGTTTGAAAGAGATCATGAGTTAGGTTTAGGATCGTGTATCGATCAGTTCGGTTTATTCGGTTTTAAGGGTTATTGGTATCCGTTTGTAGATGTGTTAAACCGTTAAAGAACTATTAAGATATCGGTTAATCGGTTACTGATTGTTATCGATTCGATTATCGGGTAAACCTTAAGATTACACATGAAAACTTTTCTTTATTAAAAATTACTTACAGACAATGTGATAAACGAAATCTAACAGGGTATTTAAAAAATTATCAAGTAATTTACGCCTGAAAATCACGTTTCATTACATTGAATATGATCTACCAGTTTAGGATAAGTATTATCAACACAGCGCACACGATCTTAGGAAGATTAATTGCAAGTAGAAAATGACAAGCATAACATTTGATATAAAAGAAACCTACAAGATTTATTCTCAACTATCGTCGGGTTATCGATTAACATGTTAAGAAAAAAATCCTAAACCATTACAAAATCGATAACCCGATAAAAAATAAAATCAAAATCGTTATCGACCCGTTAAACCAATAATTCATTATCAATTAACCAATAGTATTTTTTCGATTCAGATTATCGGATTCGATTTGATTTTGAACCGTACTAATTAGGTTCAATGTGTCATGCTACTAAACTCTTATTTGACCCAAATTATCTAAACACAGTTAGACAGGTTGAATCATCTCACCTGAATTTTGTAATACATAGTTAACCCTTCATGTTTTATATCAAAATGAAAGTTAGAAGGTACTAAACAAACTGCTTATTTCAGTTAGAATAATGTTTCAATTCCTTTTGAAAGGCTGCACCAAGACTGCAAGAGATCAAATAAATTGAGGTGAAACATAAACAACTATACCTCGATATCAAGTTAATTAGGATCAACTATACGAATCATCATTATTCATAACACTATTTCATTCCAGCATTTAATTATTTAGGTTCTACAACCTACCTATACTTTTTTTCACTGATGTATAAACAAATCTCAAACAAGATCAAAGACTTCTAACAAGCACTGGAGCTGGACCAAATGTAAGCTTAGGCCTCAAATAATGGTGCAAACAAGCAGAGCCAGAGTCGGAATTTGAAGCTTATAAGTTTTAGATTAGTTACTGGGTTCTAAATTAATAATTTGTGCATATTCAATTACTACGTTTAAGATAAGTACAGAGTTTGAACCAAAGTTAATAGGTTCAGCCGAACCCGTAGCCAACACTCTCCCTCCGCCCCTGCCAACAAGGTTACGAGATAGTACATGTGTATAGAACCATGGGAACCCAGTAGATATGATGTAAGGTGCTTTACTACAAAAATGAAAAATGCCACAAGCAGTTCTCAAGTTAACAGGTTTAGTAGGATCCATAATCCTGGGTGCAGTAAGAAAGGAAATAGACCAAATGAAGCACTAAAAGCTCACCAGGGATCTTACTTCATTATAGGCAACCATAACAAATTGAAGCTCAAAGGGGGGAGAAAGGGGAAAAGAAGGGGGGCGACGAACCAGGCATATATGCTATGGTTTGACATAGACACCACTAGGGGTGTTCACGGGTCGATTTGGGTCGGTTATTGGTCAAAACCATAACCAAACCAATATATATCTGTTTTTAAATTCTTAAAATCAAATCAAACCAAATATAATATATATTTATCGATTTGGTTGTTATCGATTTCGGTTCGGTTTGGTTCAGTTATTAACCATATACGAAAATAAAAGAAATGATTCATTCAAATGGAAAAAAAGACAACAACTCTTTCAAAAGGAAAAAAAATACATTGTGAGATTACCACATAAAATAATAAAATAGCATACTCTAATACAAGATATTTAAATTATAAACAAATTTTGATGAAAACATATGTAAAATAATTAAAATTATTCACAAAAAATAATAAATCATGTGTATATAATTATAAAAATATGTAATATAATTTGTCGGTTCGGTTCGGTTATTTCTTCGGTTTTTTTGACCAAAACCAAAACCAAAACCAAACCAAATATTATCGGTTTTTAAAAATGTAAAATCAAACCAAATAAAAATCAATTTATTTAATTGGTTCGATTCGGTTTTTACCCAAACTGTGAACACCCCTAGACACCGCAAGACTCCGAGGTCATGAAAAATGGAAACCTGGACATGATAATAAGCCGATGAAGCTATTTCTCAGCAAGCATAGAAAATAATCTAACAGCCACGAAGCAGAAGAAAAACAGGAATAAAGGAGCAGCACATCAGATAGTAACAACAACATACCCCAATGTAGTCCACAAAGTGCGGTCTGGGGAGGATACAATGTACACAGACCTTACCCCTACCTTAGAGGTAGAGAGAATGTTTCCAATAGACCCTCGGCTCAAGGAAAAATAATCCAGAAAAAGAAGTAAAGGAAGTACAAGAAACAATAAATAATAACAAACTACATATAGTAACTGTACAGAAACTACAACAAAACAATACGGTAATCGAGGTACAAGGAACAACAGATAGTAACAGAAATCGAAGAACAAGAAACGACAGGCGCAATTACGAGTACTAATATGAATGGACAGAACATCAGATAGTAACAGCATGAAATGTTAAGCTCTGTTAGCAACCAGTCCTAACCCAGTGTTCTCAGTATCAGTAGTGCTCTACAACTGGAGTCAAAAGCAAGATGCTCCCAGAATGAGTCGACAAGAATCTTATTAGTTACAATCCTACAACTGGAGAATTGGAGTAGAAGATCTAGATGATAACAGACGTGCTAAGTCGAGGAACAGTAGTCTAGACAGAAAGCAGCAAAGGGTTGAACTGAAGTTGTTTCAGAAAAGCAGACAGAATATCTGATTTTACACTAGAACAAACAAATTCCTCATATAAGTTAACAGATCTATGTAAGATTCCAATCTTCAAGGGCGAACTGTCAATGGAGGAACAATCGTATTCAGTACTTCACTAGGGTACTTCAAGGTTTGTGATTTTCATCATCGAGGAGGAAATGGGACATGGAAAAACTATATGACAGAACTCTACAAGGAAAAACTTAAGCATCCTAGGTGAGAGAAGGCACTTATTTTAAATGTCCCATTCATAAGTGAACCCTCAACAAGCGTAATGTTGATGAAATCAATAGCAAAAGAACTTTCATGCCAATCACATAAGCACATGAAGCTGAGAAATGTACCAATCCTTTACTCAAGAATTGATTAACGTGCACTAAATAGATAACTACACAACCACTTCGGCAGAAAAAAGCATTACAACAACAACATACCAAGTGAAATCCCACAAAGTGGGGTATGGGGAGGGTAGAGTGTACGCACGCCCTTACCACTACCTCTTAAAGGTAGAGAGGCTGTTTCCGGAAGACCCATGGGCTCAAGTGAAGCAAATCAATGTAGTACTTGAAAGAAAAAAGGGTAGTGGAGAGAAAGAAACATGACAACTGATAGCAAAGCAGTGCGGAGAATATATGCAAGGGACCGTAACATCAACAACAAGAAAAGAAAAATTAAGCACAATAATTTTGATTTTAGTATCAATATCTTGTGGTGAAAGACTGTATTTTCATTTATGGGAAATACTTGAAAACCATCTCAAAAAGCAAATAGGAACTACAAACACATCATTATTACTCATAAAACACCAGAGAATTTTAAGGATTTCAATTGGTTTAGCCTAGTGGCGGACCCAGGATTTAAGGATAATGGGTGCCTCATTTTCTTAAAGCTTTAAAAAACTTAAAAGAAGGCACAGAGTGGGGCTCGAACCCAAGCATCACGGAGCCCAAGTTCCTTAGGTTCCACTTCAGAACCAAAGCACCCAGCCAACTTATTTGTTAAGTGGGTGCTTTTTTAAGTCTTATCCCAATTTTCATATATTTTCTATATAATTATACCTAGTCTGCGTCGGGTTTAATGGGTGCCAGAGCACCCCAAAAATACATATAGGTCCGCCCCTGGTTTAGCCCCCAGTTAGGCAAAATTATAGTTATCGAAGGTGATCTCAAGAATCTTAAAGCATTTATAAACTAAATGCAAAGCAGCAGTTGTCTCTGAAAATGTCAAAGAATAACCTTTCATAACAAAAAAATTACTTAAACAGTATAAAAACCTAGCAGATATGAAGCTTTGAGTTTGGGTCGGACATGATATGCAAAGGACAGGCAGGAATCATGTTATTTGCACAAATTTTTTAACAAAACGGAATCATTAGTGTCAATTAAAACTACAGAAATCAAAGAAAAGAGAAGAAAGAAACTCTGCAAGTGGCAGTTCAGAAACACTGTTGAGAAGTGGAAAACAAAAATAGCACAAAAGAAAATATCTAGAAACAGTAGGTATAGAAATAGAGAAAGGGGGTGAGGGAAGAAGAGACTCATTAAGAAAACAAACAAAAAAATTGAAGATACAAATCTAGAAGGCATATAAGATTCCTAAGATACATAAGGTTTTATACGAAATGCCTCTATGATAAAAATTAAGGCACTAATGAAAAGTAAACCTATTTTCTTTTAGCATTGCCTCTTCTCATCCTTCATCCACTTATCAGTCAATGATTAGGCCGTTGCTTTTCACTGCCACTTCTCATATCCATCCTATTCATCCATATAGCATCAACCGGAACAACATACCCAAGTGTAATCCCACATGTGGGGTCTGGGGAGGGTAGAGTGTACGGAGACCTTACCACTACCTTGGGAGGTAGAGAGGTTGTTTCCAATAGATCCTCGGCTCAAGGAAAAGCATATCAAAGCAGACAAGAGACACAACATGCTTCCCATATTTCCCCTAACCACATAGTCATTATTGTTTGCCCTTTAAATTTAAGCATTGTCTCAGCCACATTTTAATGAAGCATTGCAGCACAATCTATGGTTCATTCACCATCACAACCATAGCTTTGTTTCACAGTTAATTATTCTTCTCTACTAGCCAATAGTTTAAATCAACATATAATGCTCTCGGAGCAGAGCACTGAAGACAAACACAAACTACTTGCTATGACATGATATCTTCAAACATAAGAAATAGTAGTCTGGAGAGTGGAGGAGCTGCAACAACCCCATATATAAATAAAAGTGCAGATAATTTTTATGCATCAAAATGTAATGTAGGAAATTCAACCTCTTTTACTTCAACGAAAGAAGTCAGTTGATAACCAAGGCCCTGTAATGTTCAAAGGCATACAATATTATTAACTGCAGAACTAAAGTAAAAAAGCTTACCAATCTTTCTTATGCCTAGCAAATAAAAACCCTCAACAAGATACATTGGAAATTTAAATGCCTGAATAGCACAATTTAAAATCAACAGTTGACAAAGCGCAACTAATACCAGATTTTGATCATAATCCGCAATAGCTGCAGCAGCATTACACTCTGGCCTTCCTAGCAAGTTTCGCCCACTCGGTATGGTATGCTCCTGATATGTCAACCCTCTCATAAGTATGTGCCCCGAAATAGTCCCTCTGAGCCTGCACAAGGTTTGCGGGAAGCCTCGAACGCCTGTAGGTGTCGAAATACTGAAGACTTGCAGACATTCCGGGAACACTAATTCCCTTCTGCACCGCCAGTCCCACTACTCTCCTCCACGCTGCTTGCCTCTGCACCATCTCCCTTGCAAACTCCGGGTCAACCATCAAGTTAGCCAGATTAGGATTCCTCTGATACGCCTTCTTAATCCGATCCAAAAACACTGCCCTGATAATACACCCTCCTTTCCAAATCCTTGCCATCTCTCCTAAATTCAAATTCCACCCCTTCTCAGAGCTCTTTGCCCTTAGCAAATTCATCCCTTGAGCATAACTACAGATTTTCGAAGCGTACAACGCCTGCCTCACATCATCAATCAACCTCTTCTTATCAACACTACTACCATTAATATCAGAATTTATTTCCTCCTTTAACCCTTCCTTCTTGAAAATCTCCGAGGCTTCTTCCCTCTCTTCCTTCAATCCACTCATGTACCTACTGTCTAACGAAGCAGCAATCGTCGGAGCTGCAATAGACAGCTCCGCAGCCTGCTGTACAGTCCATTTCCCCGTTCCCTTCATCCCCGTCTTATCCAAAATCTTATCCACTAACTCCCCATTCCCAGTTAACTCATCCTTCACATTAAATATATCTGCAGTAATTTCAACTAAAAAACTCTCCAACTCTCCGCGGTTCCATTCAGCAAAAATATCAGCCAATTCAGAATTACTTAACCCACCTGCATTCTTCAACACATCATACGCCTCCGAAATCAACTGCATATCACCGTACTCGATTCCATTATGCACCATTTTCACGAAATTCCCCGACCCACCTTCACCAATGTAAGTAACACATGGCCCATCCTCAACTTGAGCAGCAACCTTCTCAAGAATATCCCTTATATTCGTATACGCAACCTTTGATCCACCCGGCATTAGCGAAGGCCCATTTCTAGCACCCTCTTCACCACCCGAAACACCCATACCCAAATACAAAAGCCCTTTCCCCTCCGCCTCAATAATCCTCCTCTCAGTATTCTCATACCACTCATTACCACCATCAATAATCGTATCACCAGGCTCCATATACTCACTGAGTGCAGCAATCGTTTGATCAACAGGTGAACCAGCTTTAACGAGGATGATAACAGATCTAGGCCGTTGAATTGACAGCACAAAATCACGAGGATTGTACTGTCCAATCAACGGCAGTTGACCTTCCACGTGAGCACGATCTAAAGTTTCATCCACCTTCGAAGTTGTTCTGTTGTAAACGGAGATAGGGAACCCTTTTTCGGCTATGTTTAAGGCTAAATTCTGACCCATAACAGCTAGACCAGCTAGCCCAATACGAGATAAAGCTTGAGCAGTAGCTGCGCCTTCCATGGTGAATGAATAATGGAGAGAAAATTGTTAAGGAGAGAGAGAGAGAGAGATTCTTGAAAGTGGAGTGAAGAAGATGAATATATAGTGAAAAAAGGGGGAAAGGGAAAGTTTGGTGAGGGGGGTTTTAGGTAATGCGGAGAGAGAGTGACGGACTCGTCGAGGGAGTGAAAGGGTAGTGGCTAAACAACCAACGAGAGGTTGGCGTACTCATCAATGTTTTTCTATTGTTAACTTTTGCTTAGGGGTTGTTTGTGTCTAGAGGGTGTTTACATTGGCTTATTTTTAAGGGGTCGTTTGGTGTGACGAATAAAAATAAATAGTCCTGCAATAAAATTTTAGTGTTTTGTTTGGTTGCCAAGTTTGGGATAACTTATCCCACCATTTATATCATAGTAATGGGATAAGTTATCACATATACATGGTGGGATAACTTGTTCCCAACCAAACGACCCCTAGGTGTTTTTGACTTTTAAGCATTTTTATTTTTATTTTTGAAGGTGTTTGACAAAGACACTTTAGGCTTAAAAGGTATAAAAAAAAACTAAAAGTCAAAAATTGGTTGTTACCTACTTTTGGCTTTTATCTTTTAGCTTATAAGTCACTTAAAAAAAAATCAATTCAACCACCTTCTTAACCTATTCTGGACTAGCTTATAAAACTAATATGGGTCGTTTGATAACTAAATTATCTCGAGATTATAGTTTTGATATTATAATTCCTGCACTAGTTTATGCATTATGGAAGTGAAATAAAATGCTCCTTTCGTTAATTGTTTACTTATCACATTTCGCTTTACGAAAGTCAATTTAACTAATCTTCAAAGCTAAATTGAAGCGGATTAATTTAATATTTAAATTTAAAATTTAGATGGTCGAAAATTATATGAAAAATGCTATAAGTTGCAATCTTTTCTCATATTAATATGATGAAAAAATATATCTTAAAATGTTGGTCAAAGTTCACGCAGTTTGACCTCGAGAAGTGAAACAATGACAAGTAAAAGTGGACGGAGGGAGTAATCTCATGTTGGATGGGAAAAGGTAGAATATTCCAAGAGTAAATTTTGGTATTAAATTTATACTATCAACTAAACATGGTATAAATTTAATATCAAATTTAATCATGAATTATCCCACTTTATCTCGTGTATCAAACGACTCCTATTAGCCTGTTTGGTCTAACTTATAAAATTTACTTATTTTAAACAGAAAAGGGTTTAAAATGTCCTTAAATTATACAAAATTGAATAGAAATGTCCTTGATTAATAATTTGGTTCAAAAATATTTTTGCTATTAGTATTTTGGTCTAAAAATACCTTTATCGTTAATACTTTGATCCAAAAATTACTCTTATCGTTAATATTTTGGTCCAAAATACCCCTATCATTACTTTTGGGCTAAAATTTGACCCTTTTTTCTAATAAACATATTGGTTCTTTTCTTTCTAAAAACGTCTTTTCCTAATAAAATAATATTTTAAAAAAATCTTATTTTTTCTTTTAAAATCCCTTTAACTAATAAAAGTGTAAAATATTTTTTTTCTTAATTTCCTTTATCAATTGAAATAGAATTACCTCATATACTTTTTAAACTGATAATATAGGTCATCTATAATTATATTTAAGATCACAGTTACCTCGTCATTAATTTTCATTTAGATAATGATTTTTAAAAATTTCTAATAAAAAAAAGAAAAATCTCTCTTAATCTTTTATGAATTAAAGTAGGATAAATATTTGCTAATTATTCCTTGATTTTAAAGCTAATATGAAAAAGGAGTCAACAATAACTCCATCGATGATAGTTTAAAGATATTTTGTGATTTGAAGTAATATAATAAATTTTTATTTTTTATGACATTATGATTATTGTATCTTAACTTTAAAACCAATGATATATTAGCAAATGTGTATCCTTCTTCAATTTGAAAATTATTGAGAAATAAAATTATTTTCTATTTTATTAGGATTTTTTTTTTAATTGTTATCTAAATAAAAATAAAATGATAGATTACTATGATCTTTCTTTACACACACACACACACACACACACACACATATATATAATATATATATATATATATATATATATATAATATATATATATATATATATATATATAATGATGGGTTATAATATTTTTATTAAAAAAATAATATGTTTAAAAGGAAAAAAAACAAATATGTTTATTAGGAAAAAGATATTTTTAGCCCAAAGGAGCATTTTTTTATCAAAGTATTGATATCAAGGATAGTTTTGGACCAAATTATTAATGAAGAACATTTTTATTCAACTTCACATAGTTTAAGAATGTTTTTGACCATTTTTGATCAACACGACGTCGTAATCCGACACCTTTAAGAGGTTGTTTGGATTTAGGGATAAAGAAAAATCATTTGTTACTAGTACTAAACTATACATTATTAATATGATTTCTGCATTACCAAGGTATAATTCACTTGGTTTAATATCATTACCAATTTGTTCTTAGACGAAAAGACCCCTTAGTTATGCAGAAATCATCATATTAATAATGCAGAGTTTAGTATTACTCCCTTTATTTCATATTAGTTGGGCATTATACTAAAAATAATTGTCTCATATTAGTTGGGCACCTTACTAAATCAAGAAAACAATAAATCAAGAAAACAATAATTAAACTTTTTCCATATTATTCTTACAATTATTATTTTTTGAAAGTGTTCACACTTGTTTTTAAAGTTTCAAAGAAGTTTTTTAAGGAATGAATTGGTAAAATTATTTTTTATTTATGATTTCTTAATATGCGTGTAAAAAGAAAAGTGGTCAACTAACATGAGTCGGTTGGAGTACTAATAACAAATAATTCACAAGATTTTTCTTTATCCCTCAATCCAAACAATCTCTTAAAGGTGTCGGGTTACGACGTCGTATTGGTCGTATAAGCTGTTTGCTAGTTAGCAACTTGGTGCTGCGGTGGAAAGGAGTATCCAGGTGGAACAGTAGGAGGAAAATATCTTGGTCAAAGGAAAAAAATTCAATTGAAAAAGGTTTTGTTTTTAAAAATAAAATAAAATCATGTTAAATAATCTAAGTTCGTTTGGCCATGATTTATAAATTAATGATTTGAAATTAAAATTTTATTTGAACATATAATTTAGATCTCAAAAAATACTTTTTTTTTATAAATATGAAAATTTCATAATTTATAGAAACAATTATTAAATATCTTAAATTCTTTATGTACAATTTTAGCAATGAGCAAACTATAATTCATAAACAAAATATCATATACTATTTTAAGAGGTCGCATTAATAAATCACGTATTTTCATATTTTTATAGATAATATTGCGTTATATATTATTACAAATTTTCAAACACGCATTATTTTACAAAAGTTCATTGTTTCAATAAATCAATAATAGTAATAACTAGTTATTTTTTAATAAGAAAATTTAATAAAAGGCAATAGTTTAGATCTATATTATGTAACTTAGCAATAGTTTCAATATTTACATATCATAACACATTTTTAAAATACAATTTTTTGAAGGAAAAATTATTTGACTAGACTAACATAAGACCCTATATTATGTAGTTGAGCACTACTTTAAAAAAATTACATAACATAGAGCTACTTTTAATTATATAGCATTTAATTAGTATCACAAAATATCTTCGCTCTCGCATCAACTTTCCTCTTTTTTCTCTCACACTTCAATTATCTCTAAAATTATTCAACCGAACTATGCGCGAAAAGTTGTCGAGATATGTAAATAATTAAACTGTTGCTCTGCTAAGTAATATAGGTCTAAAGTAGAGCCTTTTATGAAATTTTTTCTTTTTTGTTCATAATAGATGTATCAATTTTTTAATTTTTCTGATACGCAAATACAATTTAATAATAGTTGTATCAATTTTTTTGGATACACATATAATTTTTTCTAATACATAGATACAATTGATTATATCAACATGTTTCAATAGAAGAAGAAAAGTTTTTTTCCTGATACATAGATCTTGTATCAAAGATACATGTATCTGGTATTAGAAAACTGATAAGATCTATGAGTGTTCCGAAGGTTACTGCTCCAACGATCGAATTCACTTCAAGAATTTTTGAAGTTTGATGGGTTTGTAGTATCAAAAATAGATTTTTCCTCAACCTTATCATCTCTACTATCTCTGGTCTGAGTACCACCAAATTAACACCTCCACACCACCAGATCTAGCATGGAGTGATGGTGGATGATTTGAGGGATGGGATGGAAGCATTAAATTTGGTGATGCTGAGGTTTCTTGAGTAAGAAACAGAGCAAGAAGAGGAGGCAGCACCAGCAACAACATCAGAGTGACTAACAGACTACACGAAAGCAAATGTCCATTATACGCCTTCGTCTTCAACTTCATTGATTCTCTTTACTCTAAATGACCGCTCAGTGATAAAGGAGGTAGGGGTGCAGAGACAGCCAGGAGGTTTGCCTAGAAGCAGCTACCCTTGAAAGAGTGCGTAATAGCTCACTGATCGAGCGCTCTAGCGTCGAAGATGAACGAGGCTAAGCGATCTGCCGAAGCTGTGGGATGTCAAAATACATCGGCAGGGATATTTGAATTCCTTGTCCACTCTTTCCAGTATTTTCCGAAAAACAACAATTAGGAATAGAGAATATATATCAAAGAAAGGTCTAACTGTTGGAATCATTTTTTAAATGTTTTTGCTACCGTCGATGAAAATTAAGTTTTTTTTTCTTTTGGGGTTTGGGAAAAATGGTAAGGGATGAGAAATTCACTGATTTTCGTTGAGATAATTAAGGGACAATTGAAGTGAGATGGAGAAAAAAAAAGGAAAGTGGGTGAGAGAGAGATTGTGTTTCTGATACTAAAAGCTATATTATCATTAAATTAGGGATGGATTAAAATAGAGAAAAAATGTTATATAATTAAAAGTAATTATGTGTTACGTAATTATTTTAAAGTAATGTTGAATTATATAAATAAGTGACTTATGTTTGTCTAATTAAATAATTTTTCCTTTTTTAATATAATTTCATCACATTATACAAACAATTCATCACGTCAAACATGAATCTTTTATTACCAAATTTATAATTATGAGCTTTTTCTTAGCAAAATATAAATTTATGAGTTAAATATTAAATTTAAAAAATTAAACTCACAAAGTAGGAATTTGAATCCAATCTTTTAAATAAATTCAAGATTTGAATTTAAAGTTGAAATTTTATTCAAATATCATAAGTAAATATTGATTTCAAATTTGAGTTCCAAATTACATTATCAAGTGCTGGCATAGTAGAGAGATTGTGAGTTGAGCTCTAACTTCTCATTTTCAATCCATTGTTTTTTATGCTACTTGACCATGATAATTATTTACTTTTTTTAGAATAATTTTTAATATTATTTTAATATCAACATTTGATTATAAAATTTTTAAATTCATCTTGGTTGGACTTAGAAAAGCGGTTCAAATCTATTTTTCAACTTCATCCTTATAAATTTCAAATAATTAACAAAAATTAAGTCATGATTTGAAAACTGGAATTAGTAATCAATCATGTAATGACGTCAAAAAAGTTGATCCCGTATGGTCACTAAGAGCCCGTTTAGACATAATTTTAAATCACAATTTGAAAATTGAAATTTGATTTGAAGTTGAAATTTTGTTTGGACATGCAATTTAAATTTCTTAAATTGAATTTTTTATCATAAATATTGAAAAACTCCATAATTCGTGAAAACTATCAAAACTTCTGTAATTCTAACACAATCTTAGCAATTACCAAGGACCAAATCGCAGTTCATAAATAAGGTTTCAGAATATCATAATGCACTGAATTAATAAATCATATATCTCCATGTTTTTCTTATAGATAAATGTTTGTGATTATTCTTTCCGTTTCATATTAGTTGGTCACTTTCCTTTTTACGTGCATGTTAAGAAATCATAAATAAGAAGCTTGTTTTACTAAAATACCCCTTAAAATCTTTGAAACTTTATAAATAAGTGTGAACAGTTTCAAAAAGAATTAATTGCAAGGGTAGTACAGGAAAAGTTTAATTAATGTTTTTTTGATTTAGTAAGGTGATCAACTAATATGAGACAACTATTTATATTATAGTAACCAACTAATATGGGAAAGAGGGAGTACAAAATTTCAAATACACAATAATAATAGGGATAATTTCAAATATGTACAATAAAGTAATTAGTTTACAATAAATATAGCCAAGTTTTCTTTACAAAAAAAAGAGCCCAAAAATGAACTAGCCACAAAAAAAATATTACAAAAAAGATAGCCGCATGTATATGCAATGTATCGATAGTGTATGAAAGTTATGCAATGTATCAAAATTGTATAGTGTATAAACATGTATCGATATTGTATAAAAGTAGGGCTGGGCATAAACACCGAAAAACCGAAAAATCGGACCGAACCGAATTAATTCGGTTTTTTGATTTCAGTTTTTTGATTTTTCGATTTGATTACGGTTTATTTTTTTCTGAAAGTTCGGTATTCGATTCGATTTTCGGTTAGGAGGTCTCGGTTCTTCGGTTAAACCGAAAAACTGAACTTTTATTAAATAAAGTTCAAAAATTAAAATACTCAAGAATTCTAGCCCAAGCCCATTTCCTATTTTTCACCCTTAGTCACTTCCTCTTCCTCTATTTTCAGCAACACCAAGAACCCATCTCCACTGCCTCCCTTCATCCACTCTTCCAGATTCCTCATTCATTTCTTCTTCCTCTTCCTCAAATACTCACTGTTTTTAATTGAATTTTATGCAAAGATTATCATGCCCAACCAAGCGAACCCTAGAATAAGAATCTAAAGTGACCGGCGGCGACTTCGATTTCGACCAGCGTGACTTCGATCTGGCCAGCGTCAGTCTTTGAATTCCTCGGTCCCTTTTCTTCATGTCTTAGATTTTTCTGTTCGTCTCGATGAATAATCAATGTCATCGTTGACGGTTGTTGTGACTCGTCACCATATCAAAAAATTGAATCGAACCGTATCGAATTTGAAAAAACCTTCGGTTCGGTGTTCGGTCCACCCTTTCTCATAACCAAAAACTGAAAAATCGAACCGAAATTTAAGAAAACCAAATCGAAAAATCGAATGCCCACCCATATATAAAAGTTATGTAATGTATCAAAATTGTATAAATGATGTATAAACGAGTATCAATATGTATAAATAGTATACAAACGTGTATCAATATGTATAAATAGTTTACAAACGTGTATCGATATTATATAAATAGTGTATAAACGTGTATCGATATTATATAAATCGTGTATACACGTGTATCAATCTTTTTTTTTCTGGTCATTAAATCTCTAAATGGAAGCATAATAAACAATAAAGTTTTCAACCATCAATACAACCTCTC
Organism: Jaltomata sinuosa; assembly: GCA_003996215.1. NCBI lineage: Eukaryota > Viridiplantae > Streptophyta > Magnoliopsida > Solanales > Solanaceae > Jaltomata > Jaltomata sinuosa. The sequence continues at coordinate 56,516 of QJPP01000552.1, forward strand.
CAAACAAGTTCTTTCAATTCCGACCAACTCAAAATCTCCTCTAAGCAGTCCCAAATTTTAGATTTAAGCTTCCCTCGATGTTTTAAGTCTTTTGATATGTAATCACTCAAAATGATTCACGTTTGCGGTGCGTCAATTTTTTTTAACGTAGCAAAAAAAAGAACTAAACAAGAAGAAGAGGAAGAACGGAGCAAGTTGAAGAAGAAAAATGGAGCAAGAAGAAGAAGAAGAACGTAGGGAGAAAGAAGAATGGAGCAAGAAGAAGAAGAAATACATAGGAAGCAAGAAGAAGAAGAAGAAGAAAAAGGAGGGAGCAAGAAGAAGAAGGACTTATGGGTGGCCGACTGTTGACTGCCGACTGGTCATTTTTGGCATAATTAATTTGGCCGGCCGGTCATATTTGGTAACAAACATTGGTCGAAAGGCCAATTTGTGTAAAAATTTTAACTCAAAGGACATTTTGTATAATTTTTCCATAATAATAACGAGTATTCTTTGATATCATCCTTCCTCGTGAGAACATGAGTTCTTTTTGCAAAATATAAACTTATGAGTCAAATTTTATATTTAAAAAACTAATTGAAATCACAACTTAGAATATGAAATTTTGTTTTTTGAAGAATTTGAGATTTGAAATTGAAATTAAAATTTTGTGCAAATTTCATAAACAAACGTTGATTTTAAATTAAAACTTCAAATTTGGGTCTCAAATCCTATGAACGAACGCCTGCTAAATCACTTTCTTTATCGAAGAAAATAAAATTAAAAAGAAATCAAGCATGCTAGCTTCAAAAAACAGCGCTAACTAGAAATATGAAGTACTTCGAAAGACGCTGGCTACCTTCTTACTAAAATAATTTTATTGAATAATAACATTTAATTGAATGACTATCAGAGAAATCAACCCAAAATTATAAATACATACATACAGACATTATACATATATCATGCAACAAAAGGCAAAAAAAAATTATATTAAAAAAGTTATGGGTCAAAAGATAATTTTGGGATCTAACAAGAAGATCCTCATTTTGCAAATTGCAGGTTAATATTGGTACCTTCGTTATGCCAAAGGACGTTGACAGCAAGTGACCTCCAAGAGGACAAATTAAAGCGCAGCCGGGCCACCCTTTGACTATAACCAAATCAAAATTAAATTTATTTTAGCCTTCTCATGTGGCAATTGCCAAAATCAATTTACGAACCCAAAATTCTTTCTCCCTAGTTACTCACTCCGAGATACTTTGTTTGATAGCGTGTATAAAAATATTTTTAAATATAGTGTACTCTCTTTATTTAAAATTACTTTTTCCGTTTATCTTTACTTGTCCACTTTTCTATTTTGTGATGTTCAACAATACTTGTCCATTTTAAAAAATCAATGGATAATTTACTTATTTCTACCCATTTTATCCTTAGCATTAAATACAATGTATTATCTAATACATTTTCTTTTTCTTTTTTTTGGTAACTAACAATTTTCATTAATCACCAATGAGCCAATTACAAAACCATAGCTTAGCCAAACACAGCTAGCTATCCAAATTCACAGACAAGAGTCCAAAGATACTAAACCTAGGATTAAGTAGCTAGATCAGAAGATGTTGCAATCTATCCTTAAGTTTAGGTTGTGCTCTAACATTACAGATGAAATAATTTCTCTAAACAGGCTATCAGTTGTCCTTCTCTTGTGTTCAAAAATTCGTTGGTTCCTTTCCATCCAGATGGCATAAACACATTCAACAGTTACCATTTTGAATATCTAATACATTTTTCAAAATATTAAATTTATTATATTCAAAGGGTAATATGGTAAAATTACCCCTATCATTTATTGCTTTTTAATCCATGTGCCAATAGAAAAGTGGACAAGTAAAGATGGGCGGAGAAAGTACTTGTCACTTATTTCTAATTTTGATTTTCATTTTTACTTGTCATTTTTGACATATCAAGAAAAAATAATATTTTTTTTTTCATGTTTTACCCTTAGCATTAGTTACTAATTTCTAAAATCATTTTCCAAGACTTAATACTAACATTAATTAATAGGGGTAATGTTGTAAAATTACTATGCCAATCATTGTTTTCTTAATGGGTGTGCCAAGTCAAAAAGTGACAAGTAAAATTGAACGGAGGGAGTATATATTAATAATGCGGATATTAGTTAAGTTGAGATTATTTCTTATACATTGTTTGATCTAATATATTAAAAATAACATACATTGCATAATTTCTAAAAAATAATTTGTTTATAAAATACCCTCCACAAATATGATGGAAAGGATGTCGAAAAGATTTTGAGGGGCAATTGTGTCTTTAACCATGCTAATTCATGCATTAAAACCCCTTGCATATATTACTAATACCATAAATTTTCATGTATTAGTTTTTTTTTTGTCGGAAAGGAACAAAGCTTATATATATATAATTAAAGTATCAACAATACAGTACCAGCTTATCCTGGTTCAAAAATAGCATTGCCCGAATAGTTTTGGGCCTGATTACTATTACAAAGCTATCAGTGATCTGCAATCATCAATGATGGTGTCATAGTGAAGGTTACCATTTTGGAGCATTAAAATAACCTCTCTAGAATCAGTATTGACCTCAATAGGAGTGAGGTTGTTATTCACAGCTAAGCTGAGGCCCTCACGAAGAGCCATGAGCTCCATTTGATTGTTAGTGGCTTTAGCAAAGGCCTAAGCAAACCCAAGAACCCAATATTAGTTATGCATACCTTAATACCAAATAGAGTGTTTGCATTATTTATATATAGGGATGTGCATTATTCGGATTAAACCAAAATATCAAACCAAATCAAATCGAATTTTGATTTGGATTTGATTTTTTGGATTTTTGGTTTGATTTTGGATATATATAATTCTCTAATAAAAAATTAAAAAGACAATTATGATTTAGTTTATACTTTATGTTTGGACATCTATTGATATGCTTTTTAGGTATTGTGTATAACAAAGTGTATTTCTTAATAATGTGATATATATTTACACGAGATATATATAGGACATACATTGGTGTATAAAGACTACTCTACCCTTATAAAGATATGTACAAATAATACTTATCAACAGATAATACTTATAAACAAGTAATACTTAATTATCACCCGCCCTCAAGCGATGCAGGATCTGAAAGAACACTGAGCTTGTCACTCAGAAACATCAACCTTGGAGAGGGAAGAGACTTTGTTAATAAATCTGCAAGCTGATTTTGACTGGGAACATATTGAACTTGTAAGGCACCAGAAGCAACCTTTTCTTGAACAAAATGAATGTCAATTTCAATATGCTTCGTGCGGGCATGCTGGACAGGATTATGAGCCAAATAGATGCTACTAACATTGTCACAAAATAATGTAGAAGGAGATGAAAGAGGTAGATAGAGATCCTTCAATAATGCCTGCACCCAAGTGATTTTGGCAACAACATGAGCAACTGATCTATATTCAGCCTCAACACTGGAGCGAGAGACCACACTTTGTTTCTTGGAAGACCAAGAAACAAGATTACCGCTAAGAAATAAACAATAAGCTGAAGTAGAACGAAGCGTCGTAGAGCAACCAGCCCAATCAACGTCACTGTAGCATGTCAATTGATCAATCGAACCACCAGGTATATACAAACCATGATTTAAGGTTCCATGTAGATACCGTAAAATACGTTTTACTGCAGTATATGAATTAAAAAAGAAGAATGCATAAATGGAGATACTTGATTTACAGCAAAAGCAATATCGAAACATGTAAATATTAAATATTGAAGACCACCAACTAGACTCCGATAGAGAGTAGGATCAGAGAAGGAAGAAGAATCATCCGAATTTAGAAAAGATTTAGGAGTGATAGGAGTTGCCGCTGACTTAGAAGAAAGAAGATTTGCACGACTGAGAAGATCTTTAATGTATTTAGATTGAGAAAGAAAGTAACCACCATTTCTGGAAGTGATAGAAACTCCAAGAAAGTAATTAATTAAACCCAAATCATTCATTGAAAATTCAGATTTAAGAGTTTTAATTAAAGAATTGAGCAAGGTAGTGGATGATGCTGTGAGAAGAATATCATCTACATAAAGAAGAAGTATAGCAATAGCAGAATGATAGGTACAGATAAAAAGTGAGCAATCGAACATGCTATTGCAAAAATCACGATGAAGAAGAAACGAAGTAAAACGTTGAAACCATGCCCTTGGGGCTTGTTTTAAGCCATAAAAAGCTTTGTTCACCTGACAAACATGATGTTGAAATTGTGGATGAACAAAGCCAGTGGGCTATTTCATGTACACCAGTTCATTAAGATTGCCATGTGAAAAGGCATTCTTGACGTCTAATTGATGGATAGGCCAACATTTAGATGCAGCAAGAGCTAAAATGATGCGAATGGTGACTGGTTTCACCACTGGACTAAACGTTTGATCGTAGTCAAGTCCATACTGTTGATTATACCCTCTAGCAACAACACGAGCTTTATAACATTTTGGAGACCCGTTGGACTTTTGCTTTACTCAAAAAATTCAACGGCAACTAATAATATTGACATTAGGTGGTGGGGGCACTAAATCCCACGTATGGTTGGACATGAGAGCATTGTACTCTTCAGTCATTGCACGTCTTCAATGAGGACATTTGTTAGCTTCCGTAAAGGAAGATGGTTCAGATGGAAGAGAAGAGGTATGGGAGATCAAAGATGTCAGAAGCCATGGTTTAAGAGATCCTGTTTGTTGGCGGGTAACCATAGGATGAATTCTATAGGAAGAAGAAGGTAATTTGGATGAAGTTGCGGGAGTTGGAGATGAGGTGGTAATTGGGCTATCATGTGAATCTGTAGGTGTAGTATGTGTAGGAGTAAGAGGTTGAGCCAAATTGGGATTGTGTGGTTGGTTGGCTAAGGATAAAGATACTGATGCATTATTTAGAAGTTGAGTTCTAGAAGGAGTATGTTGGTTGTTAAGAGATGGCACTAAAGCAGGAGAAGAATCTGGAGAGAATGAATATGAAGTATTAGGATTAGAGACGGCATTATAATTTGAAGATAAAGAAGAATTTAAAGGATAGAGACTAGGAGGTCTTGGCTGCCGTGAAGAATTACGAAAACTTGTCGGCAGGGATAGACTAATGTTGTTAGGTAGTTTGAAAAGATAAATAGAGGATGAGGCTTACCAAAAAGAAGTTCAGAAAGAGTTTTGTAATGAATTACAGAAGATGAAAAAATATTGAGAAGATGAATAGCAGTATGGAGTGCTTCTACCCAAAACTGAGAGGGAAGGCAGGCTTGAAAAAGAAGAGAACGTATCATATTGAGAATGGTGCGATGCATATGTTTAGCCTTTCCATTTTGCTAGTGCGTATGTGGACAAGAAATTCGAAGAGAAATACCATTATCATTAAGAAAAGACCCAAGAGAACTTAGTGAAATCATCATGAAAAAGTATGTAATAACGAAAACCAGTAAATGAGGGAATGGGTGAAGTTCAAATATCACTATGTATCAATTCAAATGGAGAGGAAGTGAAATTACTGGAATTCATGAAAGGTAGTTTGTGGTGCTTGCCAAGTTGACAAGCATTACATAAGGAATTTAAACGTTTCATTGAAGAAGTACAAGACAATTTATTTTCTCTAACTAAACTTGCTAAAATTAAAGTGCTTGGATGCCCTAAACGACGATGCCAAATAGTTGGAGAAGTACGAATTGCAGCAAAAGCAATACCACCACCAGAGGAGGAAGACGAGAGAGAGTAGAGAGGTTCAGAACTATTGCACCTGAGAAGCGTTCTCTTCGTCTCGAAGTCCTTAGTAGAAAAATCAAAATCATCAAAGTCAATAGAATATTTATTGTCCTTAACAAATTTTTGAACACTAAGTAAATTAGCAGAGAGATTTGGAACAACTAAAACATCTTTTAGAATTTTTTTTGAAGAGGGAGTAAAAAATTATCTTGACCCGTATACGAGATCGAAAGTTGAGTGTCATTACCAACTATAACACGATCATTACCATCATAAGGAGAGACTGAAGATAGATTTCTGGCATTGGGGGTCATATGAGAAGAAGCACCAGTATCTACATACCAATGGCTATCATTTGATGAAGCATATGATGCTGGTGCAGAATAAGGTTGAGTGGCTGAAAATAGAGCTTTGGGATTAAGAGAAGGACATGTACGAGCAAAGTGATTTGGTTAGAAACAAAGTTGACACTGAATAGAAGTGTAGCCAGGAAAAGATGGTGATGGACCTAAAATAGAGGAACCAGGAGGTTGAGGGTTGAAGTATTGAGGCGTAGCAACAAAGGGCTTTGAGTAGCCATTATTATGGCGACATCAACCTCGTCCGCCATTAGAATTACGACCTCCATTATAATTTTTACCACGACCTCTATTATGAGAACTTGAAGATTGTTGTTTTGCAACAAAAGCAGTGGTAGAATGATTTGCAGAAGGAGAAGAAATACTTGCCAATTGAGACTCGTGAAGAAAAAGAAGAGAACGAGTTTCGATAAAGGAAGGAAGAGGGACACAAGTAGAGATAGAGGTACTAACAGACATATAGTCAGACGGAAGGCCAGATAGAACCTGTAGAACAAGATCAGTGTAGGATATGGGATTATCAATAGAGGTTAAAGCATCTGCAATCGATTTGAGATGATGAACATATTTATTAATGGAGATATCACTCTTTTTAAGGTTGTGAAATTGAACTTTAAGTTGGAGAGTGCGAGAAGAAACCTGATCCCGAAATAAACGTTCTATTTGAAGCCAAGCTTCACGAGCGGATAGAGAGTGATTGGGTTTGATAATAGCTTGGAGAATTTCTTGTGAAATAGTAGCCTGAATCCATGAAAGAACAACAGAGTCAAGTTGAATCCATTGTTGGAGGCTGAATTAAGAACTGAGGTGCTGTCATCATTAAGAATAGTGGGTGATGAACAAGGATTACTGCCATCAATAAAACCATAAACTCCATGGCCTTTGAACACAGGCAAAAAAAGTTCCCTCCATAGCATGTAATTGGAATAGTCAAGAACAGTAGGAACCAAATTTTTTATGTTGGAGAGAGAGATGGCAGAATGAGAGGAAGGCAATGGGGAGAAGGAACCAGCCATAATTGTAGAGGTTGAACAAGTAGATTAAACGGGAGAAGATGGTGCCATAAAATTTGAAAGAGGAAAAACGTACGTAAAATAAAACCTGAGCAATCGTGAGTCGAGGTGCGCAAAAGCTGGCCCAGACACCACGGTCATAAAAAAAAAACTGAGCAATCTGATATCATGTAACAAAGTGTATTTTTTGATAATGTGATATACATTTACACGAGATATATATAGGACATACATTGGTGTATAAAGACTACTCTACCCTTATAAAGATATTTACAAATAGTACTTATCATTGTGTTTTAATATTTTATTCGTGACTAATATTAGAAAGTATATTTAATTCATTCAATATTATTACTTCTTCTTGTATATAATTTTTATTTTTTTCAAGATGCAAATATAACTTTGATTATGGTATTAATTATTAACATAACCGAATAGCCGAACCGAAAAAAATCAAACCGAATAGAGAAAAATCAAACCAAACTAAATTTATTTTGGCTCGGATTGGGTTACACTTTTACAAAACCAAAAATTAAAAAATCAAAATCGAATAATACAAAATCAAATTGAAAAACCGAATGCACACCCTTAGTTATACATAGGTTGAAAAAATATACCAAATAAGGTACTAATATTTATTTTTTTTTGATAAGTAACAAGGTACTAGTATTACACAAGCTAATTTATCATTATTTTTTCTAATGCACTCTATAAAACAACTCCTTAATCTTTTATCTTAGTTTAAAATAAGTGTCCACTTACATAATAAAAAGAGAAATTAATTATTTTCTTTTAAATTTATCCCGGTTTAGATAAGTGATTTTTTTATATAATTAAGAAATTATATTAATTAGATAGTATTTGATTAAAGGCAATTTAGTCAATATACATTTTCTTTAGAATTTAATATTTCCTTAAGGGGTGTACAAAAGGCTGATTGAACATTTATTTTGAATTGGAGGGAGTATAATTTGAATAGAAAAGGATCTTTTATATTTTAATTACCGATTTCATGTATTTTTATTTTACCAATCATTTGTGATAATTTATTGATCTCCCGTAAAAAGAATTACTAAAACATGAACGTAAATTGGGCTCACTTTTTTAATGAAAATATATGAATAATGTCCATTTTCATGCCTTAGAAGAAAATATAGAACATTTTGTATAGCATAATTCTATATATAAGAAGTTCATATACAAATTAAAATATATATGGAGGAGAAGTCATACATTACTCATCAACCAAATACTTAAGAAGTTCCAAAAAGCTTAAAAATTTAAAATAAAATTTAACCGAATATATTGGAGGGTAATTTCAAAATGAGGGTTAACGGACTTTTGCAAAGCACTTTGACTCATGAAATTCATCATATCAAGGTCTTGAACTGGTTCAAAGGCGCAAAATCCATGTTGAAACGACATTAAGGTCAAAAGCAAATACGAGACAATTTGCCAGCAATAAAGGCATGAATAACCGGAAAATATAACATAAATCTAATGAGGTCATGATAACCACGCAAAGCACTATTGGTATTCTGTGTTCAAATTAGTAAACCAGAAAATCAAGAATAAACTGAAAAGAAGAAAAGCAAATACTTTACTTAAAATCCGAGTCCACAGAATTCACTGTGTGTACTTAAGGAATTTAATCCCCTCACTGTACCCGAGGTTTAGGATTATTTCCTCCCAGCATAAAATGGATATACCTATCGCTGGAGTAGCGGTACCTCAAACGCCAACGACTTCGTCGAACTCAACGAACGGCAACAAATCACACATAGTCCTCTATAATTTTTGTTTGTAATAAAATATGCAGAGGAAGTGCTGAAATTTTTAATCTTTTAAAAATGAGAGAAAACTCTTCTATTTATAGCCACCAAAGGGTAGGATGAAGAGGTGCTTCTTGTGACTTATCCTAAAAGTCACAACTTATAGAAAAAGTCACAACCCATCGGAAAGGTCACAACTCATTGGAAAGGTCACAACTCATAGAAAGGTCACAACCTTTCAATATGGAAAGTTGTCTATTCAAAATGCATCCATTTTAAAAAAATACCTATTCATTTTCCATTCACACCTCTTAAAAACCCAACAATCTCCCACATGAATGGGGAATGGCTATTTGATGAAAACATGCATGAAAAAACTGTGTGATTCGTAAGTAAGGATTAATTGCATCTGGATAAGTAGGTTTCCCTTTGAACTTTCCGTAGTGAACATATATCGGATATACTCGATCAATCGGTAGATTTGATATCTTTGAAGAGTCCACAGAATTCACTGTGTGTACTTAAGGAATTTAATCTCTCACTGTACTCGAGGTTTAGGATTATTTCCTCCCAGCATAAAATGGATATACCTATCGCTGGAGTAGCGGTACCTCAAACGCCAACGACTTCGTCGAACTCAACGAACGGCAACAAATCACACATGACTCTATAATTTTTGTTTGTAATAAAATATGCAGAGGAAGTGCTGAAATTTTTAATCTTTTAAAAATGAGAGAAAACTCTTCTATTTATAGCCACCAAAGGGTAGGATGAAGAGGTGCTTCTTGTGACTTATCCGAAAAGTCACAACTTATATAGAAAAAGTCACAACCCATCGGAAAGGTCACAATCTTTCAATATGGAAATGTGTCTATTCAAAATGCATCCATTTAGAAAAATACCTATTCATTTTCCATTCACACCTCTTAAAAACCCAACAATCTCCCACATGAATGGGGAATGGCTATTTGATGAAAACATGCATGAAAAAACTGTGTGATTCGTAAGTAAGGATTAATTGCATCTGGATAAGTAGGTTTCCCTTTGAACTTTCCGTAGTGAACATATATCGGATATACTCGATCAATCGGTAGATTTGATATCTTTGAACCGTCAAGCTTTGGTGTATACCTAGACAACCATATGTCACACAATCAACTCTTTAACCGTCATTGGTTCTCATTGTTTTGTTCGTTTCAGCCATGAATATATCTGGTTCATAAGTGCGTAGAGAACTGGCCTTACAGGATTCTCCTTGAAGCAGCTTACACTTCACACTTACATAGGTGATTCGTAAATGTGTTATCTCATAGATACACCATTTGATATACTCCGTATCAAACTTAGAAACCATTAATAAGCCTTAATGCCTTATCCTTGTTACTGAACATTGTCTCATCACGAGAATGGACCATAAAAGTTATTTTGACAATGTTGAACCGTCATCAATGACTTTGTTTGATCTCCTTAAACCTAGATCTTGGGATCTCCAGTCTTCTAGGTAGAGTTACCGCCACGATGATTTGTCCTCGGCCATAGTCTCATTCTCTTCGATGATCTTTCAACTACCTCTCTAGTTAGCGCTTTTGTAAGTGGATCCAACACATTATCTCTTGACTTTTACATAGTCAATTATGATAATTTCACTAGAGAATAGTTGTATAACGGTATTATATCTTTGTCGTATGTGACGAGACTTACCGTTACATAACCCTCTCAACTTTTCTTTACCTTTTGACTATCGCAATGTATGTATACACGTGTCAATGGTTTAAGCCATTTTAGAGTTATTCAACTTTTTCACCGGCTTTGTCTAAAGCTATAAACTCAGACTTCATTGTAGAGCGGGCGATACATGCTTGTTTGGATGATTTTCAAGACACTGCTCCTCCACCAATGATAAAAACATATCCACTTGTGGATTAGTTTCAGTTGACACGGTGATCCAATTTGCATCACTATATCCTTCAATAACTGTGTTGGATACTTGTTGTAATGCAAAATAAAATTTTGAGTATGTTCTAAATATCCCAAAACTTGTTTCATAGTCATTCAATGATTCTTGTTGGGATTACTTTGTGTAGCGATTCAATTTACTTATAACACAAGTTATATCTGGTCATATACAATTCATGATGTACATTAAACTTCCCAACACTCTAGCATTATCCAATTGAAACTGACTTTTACCTTTATTCTTAGCAAGAATAAGGTTCACATACTTGACTTTAAAGTCCAAATACTTGAATTATTCAAGTACCATTTGGATATAATGAGATTGAGACAATGCTACACCTTGAGGAGTTTTATAAATCTTGATTCCCAAATATCAAATCGGCAACTCCTAAGTCTTTCATATCAAATTTACTAGCAAGCATATGCTTAGTAGCATTTTATATTAGCAATGTCGTTACTCATTATCAACATATCATCCACATATACACAAACAATGACTACTTAATTTGGAGTGTTCTTAATGTAAACACATTTGTTATACTCACTAATTTTTAAAATCATTTGACAACATTGAATGGTCAAATTTCAAATGTCATTGTTTGGGTACTTGTTTTAGTCCATATAAAGATTTAACAAGTCGATACACCTTCTTTTCATTTCCAGGAACCACGAACCCTTCAGGTTGTTCCATGTAGATTTCTTCTTTCAAATCCCTATTTAAGAAGGTTGTTTTCATATCCATTTGATGGATTTCAAGACCGTACACAATGACTAACACTATTAACACTCAAATTGTGTAATTCTTATTACCGATGAGTACGTATCAAAGTAATAAAAACCCTCATATTGTCTAAATTCTTTGACGATAAGTCTTGCTTTTATATTTGTCATAGTTCCACCATCTTTTATTTTCCTTTTGAAAATTCATTTGGAACCTAAAGGTTTGTTTCCTGGAGGAAGATCAACCAATTTCCACGTATGATTGTTCATTATGGATTCAATCTCACTATTGACTGCCTCTTTCCAAAATGATGATTCTGCATAAGACATGACTTCCTTAAATGTTTGATGCTCATTTTCTTGCAAAATACTAACATTATTTTAGAAGTTAACGATGAAGTTTTTATATTCTTCGAATCGCTTAACTAAATGAACTTTGGTTCCGATGAAGTTTTTATATTCTTCAAATCAGAATAACCATTCAAACACAATGGTTAGTGATTCGGTGAAATTTTTTTATTCTTCGAACCGAGTACACAAACTCATTTACTCGGTGAAGTTTTTATATTCTTCGAACCGATTTTTATTCAAACTTGTTTCATGTTAACAATGAAGTTTTTATCTTCTTCGAATCGCTAACCAAATGAACTCTAAGTTCTGATGAAGGTTTTTATATTCTTCAAATCAGAACGAAAATTCAAGCAGAGTAGAAAAACAAAAAGTTTTAATCTCCAGAAACAGAGTACACAAATATTGTCATGCCCATAGTGCAAATCATACTTTAAACAATAGGATATATGATAGACTGATGACTATACTTAAAGTACATCATTATATCAATACTTGTGGATGATTGACCTCAGTTGTAGCCACAACCTTTTGTTAGTGTATTTCTCAACCATTCCACCTTTTGTAAGTCTACTTACTCAAATATCCAATTAATAGCACATTCACTGATGTGAAAATCCAAGCTATTATCATCAATTGGTTCTTGATTTATTGACCAAAGAACCGTCATGTCTTTTCAAAAGGTTGACTTTCAATAAATACATCTTAATCATGAAATGTCACAACCTTTCAAATGATATTCTTTACGAAATTAAAGAACACGATCTTTTATTGAAAGACATATAATCAATTATCAATTGACTAGTTCAATCAACTAGTCTTTACTAAGACGAAACTAGTAACGAAAAAAAATTTCTTAACTAGCATATCAATATCCACCACAGACATATATCATGGGGCTGACATTATACACTAAAATAAGCATTTTCTGATTTCATCGGAAATCAATATCCTTTACTATTGGTGGCATGTTTCATAAAAACACAATCTACTATTTTCGATCCTATTTTACCCTTTTGGGTTTAGGAACTTACACTTTAGCCAAACACCCCACACTTTGAAGTAATTCAAGTTGGGTTTCTTCGTTTCCATTTTCATATGGAATAGATTGTGTTTTCTATGGGGACCTCAATTGAATATTCGGATAGCCATAAGAATAGTTTCCCCCCACAAGTTCTTGGCTAAATCAGAACTTATTAACAAGGCATTAATCATTATTAATGATTAATTGATCATCATTTTTATCGATCAATAAAAGACGAGTAGCCTTTCATCAATGTTCATGTCTATATCATGACATTCCAAATCGTGAAAGAACATAACTCTTCTGAACAAGTATATGTTCAATTATCAATTTAGGGACTTAACATAAGCCAGTGAGATATTATCATACTGACCCCATTTTCGGACCATGAGAGACCCAAGACTTCACCAGTATGCCCACGGAACTTGTGGACTGGTTTCTCCATTATCCAGAATAGCCTCGGCACACAAGTTGATTCTGATGATTTTTCTCATCATTTTCATCCCTTTTATCTTCTCTCTGTTGTCATTGGAAGAAGCTAATTTGGAAAACTGATTCAGTGAGAAGTATAAACAATAGGGGTCAATATCCTGAACATTCAAGCCTTTCTCGTCCTTAATCACTTTCCAAATGTGCACAGTGCCATCTTTGCCAGCACTTGCCAAGTATTGGGCACAAGGACTGAACTTCATTGTTGTAGAAATTTGTCATTTGATATCATATCTTGTTTTCCAAATTAAGTTAGAGCCAACAACCTCCATATTTTAAATATTATTTTCATCATCTCAAAAATAATTTTCAAGTAATAAAACATATTTGGTTAAACCAAATCCTATCAACGGTTTGTACATGTATTCACAGACAATCTTGAATTTACTCCACATGAATAAAATCATTAAGATGCCAAATCAAATGTGATCCATAAGTATTTCTGCTATTACCGCATGGTTTTAACCCCACCAAATCTTTGATCCAGAGACTGTGAGATGTTTTTACCAATGATAAATTATCACCATGCTTAACTTAGCAGTTCCCTCTACCAAGACTTCATGGAAAAAGTAAAACCCGCACACATTTCTTTCTCTTCTACTTTTGTTCATTGTGTAGATTGTGTCTTAATCTAAACAAAACAGAAAGAGACAAAACCTCTGTCATTGCATAATGACTTCTTCCTTTATTGTTCCAGTAAACACATGGCAACAATAAAATAACTTCGTTCGTTTTACTTCACAGGAAGAAAAACAACCGAACTTTTTCCAATTCATATTTTCTTTATCAACCGCGCCACAAATAATTCATTGTGCTCCTTGATCTTTTCTCTTAATCAGGTATAATAAACGAGAACACAAAATAATTAAAATAGTATTTTAAATTCCTTAAGATTATTGGTATCCTGTGTTCAAATTAGTAAACCAGAAACTCAAGAATAAACTGGAAAGAAGAAAAGCAAATACTTTACTTAAAATCCGAATCCACAGAATTCACTGTGTGTACTTAAGGAATTTAATCCCCTCACTGTACCCGAGGTTTAGGATTATTTTCTCCCAGCATAAAACGGATATACCTTTTGCTGGAGTAGCGATACCTCAAACGCCAACAACTTCGTCGAACTCAACGAACGGCAACAAATCACACATGACTCTATAATTTTTGTTTGTAATAAAATATGCAGAGGAAGTGCTGAAATTTTCAATCTTTTAAAAATGAGAGAAAACTCTTCTATTTATAGCCACCAAGGGTAGGATGAAGAGGTGTTTCTTGTGACTTATCCTAAAAGTCACAACTTATAGAAAAAGTCACAACTCATTGGAAAGGTCACAACTCATAGAAAGGTCACAACCTTTCAATATGGAAAGTTATCTATTCAAAATGCATCCATTTAAAAAAAATACCTATTCATTTTCCATTCACACCTCTTAAAAACCCAACAAGCACTGACCAACTTACTAGTATATGAATAATTAATTAGTCAAATCGTAAATAATTCTGAAAAATATTGACAAGCAAGAGGACCAAAACTGTACATTCCAAGTAAGTAAAGATTATGCTTAATCAAATATCATAATGACTAAAATTAGATTTTACAAATAATTGATAGTCCAAAAAATAAAGCATAAGGAGTTTCCTAAAAACAAATAATAAAGCTAGAACAAAAATCTGTCTCCTAATTTGACTCAATTATTTATTTCGATAAATAATTCTATTCCTAAACCCACACTAATAAGGAAACCAAATCCAATAAAAAAGAGATTTTTTTTTTGTATATATTCCGAATCCAAATCAATTTAGGAAAACAAAAACAATTATAAATAACTCAACTCTTTCTCTGTAAAATAATATCCCAAAAGTTCTTGTTCACCAAAAAAAAAAAAAGAAGAAGAAGAAATAATGGCGAAGAGGAAGTCAAGAGCAAAGGCAGCACCAAAGAAGAAAATTCCAAAACTCGAAACAGTCTTCACTTGTCCATTTTGTTGTCATGAAAGAGCTGTAGAATGTCCTATTGATATCAAGAAATTGATTGGAGAGGCCAGTTGCTACAATTGCAAAGCAAAATTTACTACCAAGGTTACACATCTGACCGAACCTACCGACATATACCACAAATGGCTCGATGAATGTGAATGTGTCAATAAGAGATGATGTGTTCGCATACTCAAACAAGTTTAATATTAGATGTCAACTTATGTAATTTCGAATTTTGATACAGTCTTGCTATAATATACTATGATTGTGAAAGCAATTTGTTATGTTCTCTCTTTATTCATCGTAGTAGTTGCTTTAATTATGATATATGTTGGTTAAATAAATATTTTCCCTATGTGATGTGAATGTGTCAATAACTAAGTCCAAGAGTCACAAAAATCGTACATATAACATTATTTCTATGGTGAGTTTGTATGTAAATAAAGAGTTATCATAGATCGGTTTTCCATTTTTCTCCGCCTGCAATCCAATAAATTGACAAAGTCATCACAAAATTAAGGTTGTCCTGAAATTAAAATAAAACTAACAAACAAAAGAAATATGAGAACAAAGAAATTATATATATGGTAAACACCTACTATACACCTGAGATTTAAACTTGCAACCTAAAATAACTTTTGAGCCATTTTTTAGAAGGAAAATATGCCTCAAAATTAATGAGGCAATTGTTACGTGGACAATGGATAATTTTATGGACAAATTAAAAATGTACCAAATAAGGTACTAGTAATATACAAAGTTGATATATGCATTATTTTTTCTAATGCACTCTATCAAATGACCCCTAAAATCACATACATGATAAATTTCAAATTTTCAACCAAGACATACAAATTTCGAGCCACATATATGTCATTTTTGTATAAGTAGTATATTAAATAAGCATTTACGATACTATTTGGCGACATTCACAATAAATTAATTCTGTAGTTAAATTATTAAATATAAATATATAAGTATATTCTTGAGTCGCTCACAAAAAATAGGAGAAAGATGTTGAGATAAATCACTTTACAAATTGTATGTAGATTATAATTTCTCCATTCTCATTTTTTGATATTAACCATATATAGAAGCCAACAATCAAAGCACGAACACTGCATAGAAAAATTGTACGAAAAGTAACAAAAATTGTACTAAAAATTTGGGCCCATTTGATGGGTAATTGAGTTTTCCTAACGTTCTAAGGACACATGTATTGAATCTCCTTTTAACAAGCTATGTGTACACACTTTAAACGTGATAACACTATCTTCATTTAATATAAAATTATTTTTTATCTCAAATTTTTAAATAAAATAAATTTTAAGCAAATGTTATATAAATTACATATTAATGGACAATTCAAATAAAAATAAAATCATAAATGAAATACAATTAAATAAATATTACATCTTAAAAAAATATTCAGCTTTCAAGATTATTAGTTGCTTCCATAAATGCTCTACTAATGCATTACGAAGTTCAAAATGAGCATTTATGTCCTTAATTTTTTATGCTTGACTAAAAATTGTTCAAATAGATTATTTTCATCTACTATCATTTTTACCGTTAGTGTTGGAGCTTTCGAAAATCTTGAATTGGTGCGTTAAGAGAACGCTCATCCTCGATTATCATATTGTGCAATATAATACATGTAGTCATTATATCATGGAGCACTTCTTTTCTCCAAAAACGTGATGGCCTACCGACAATTGCAAAACCCCAAATGCACGTTTAATATTTTTTCGGTATGATTCTTGTTTCATCGCAAAATATTTTTTCTCTGGGAAACGTGGCTCATGAATAGTTTGCACAATTGTAGACCATTTTAGATATATTGTATTTTTAACAATTTCATGTTCCCCTATTCCAATTTAATAACTGCATCACTTTTAGATTAAATTATAAATTAATTAATCATTTTATACGTACATTTTTAATGTGATAATATTTTTTTACAACTATAAATTATAATAAAATTAACTTATATCTTAAATAAAAATATTATTTATGATAATTAAATTAAAAATAACATAAATTAATATAAATTTAAAATTATATTAAAAAATAATTACGAATATTAGGGACTTAATTAATGGTCTTATATAATTTAAAACATGTAAAATAAAAATATTGAGTACTAAAAATAATAATAAAATAATAAATAGTGAAATAGAGAGGATGAATAGTAGGGGTGTGCATTATTCGGATTAAACAAAAAAATCAAACCAAATTAAATCGCATTATAATTTGGATTGGTTTTTTGGGTTTTTGGTTTGATTTCAGACTAAGAATTCACTTTTTTGATTTTTTGGTTTGGTTTCGGATTTAGAAAACTAAAAATCGAAAAGCCAAAAAAATTAAATTTATATATATAAAACTAAAAAGACAATTATGATTTAGTTTATATTTTATGTTTGGACATCTATTGACATACTTTTAGGTATTGTATTTTAATATTTTATTCGTGACTTATATTAGAAAGTATATTCAATTCATTCAATATTATTACTTCTCCTTGTATATAATTTTTATTTTGTTTAGCATGCAAATATAACTTTAATTATGTTATTAATTATTAACATAATCGAATAGCCGAACCGAAAAAACCAAGTCGAATAGAGAAAAACCAAACCAAATCAAATTTATTTTGGCTCGGATTGAGTTGCACTTTTACAAAATCGAAAATCAAAAAACCAAAATTGAATAGTACAAAACCAAATAAAAAAACTGAATGCACACCCCTAATGAATAGTAGATCTCTATATTTAGAGAGCTACTATTCATCCTCTCCATTTATGGAGAGTAGGGAGTAAAATAGAGAGTGGTTGGAGAAGTCACTCTCTATTTTTACTCTCTATTTATAGAGAGTAGAGAGTAATTTAGAGTGTGGTTGGAGATGGCCTTAGAAAAATAAATATGTTAAGGGTAGCTCGGTGTAATAGGCTTTCATTATGTGTGGCATTCGAAAAAGGATTGAATCACAAGAATTATTATACGCAATTTTACTTGCATTTCTCCAAGAGATCATTTCCACATAAATACATTTAAATTGAAGAGTATGTATTTCAATTAAATTAATATATATATATATATATATATATATATATATATATATATATAAATTTTCTATTGATTATTAATTTTGAAAAAGTTACAATTTAAGTTTGACATCCCAACTTTATACATGATATTGAGGAGAAAAGAAGAAGAAGAAGAATATTATATACTCCCCTCGTCCATTTTTACTAGTTATATTTCGATTTATGAAAGTTAATTTGACTAAACTTTAAATCTAAATTGAAATAGATTAATTTAATATTTTAAATTTTAAATTTAGATGATTAAAAGCTATACGAGAAATGCTATAAGTTGCAATTTTTCTCATATTAATATGATAAAACAATACATCTTAAAATGTTGGTCAAAGTCATATAATTTAACCTTGAAAAGCGAAATAGTGGCAAGTAAAAATGGATGGAGGGAGTATGTTAACAAGTGTACTCACTTACACTTTAAATGATAATTTAAAAGCATTAATTGTATGGGGAATTAAACACTTTAAAATAAAAGCATTAATTGTATGGGGAATTAAAATATAATACTCTATCTGTTCCTTTTTAGTTGTCATGTTGCGCTTTTCGAGAGTTAATTTAAATAATTTTTAAAGTTCAATTAGATTAGGTTAGATTAATTTAATATTTTAAAATTCAAATTTATATATCTAAAAGCTATACGAAAAGTACTATTAGTTGCAATTTTTCTCATATCAATATGATGAAAAAATATTTGTTAAAATGTTGGTTAAACTTCATGTTGTTTGACTCTCAAAAATAAAACTATGACAACTAAAAGGGAACGGAGAAAATATTAAGAAAATGACAGAGAGTTTCAAAAATTATGTAAATGGAAACAATATTTTTGTAATAAACAAAAAAAAGAACTGTCATAGTATATTTACAGATAAAAATCTCATAAATTTTGTTTAAAAGTAGCTGAATGCATTAAAACTACACAATTATGCCAAGAAAGGGTCAAAATTTCAGGTTTTATTCTTAATGTTGATTTTTTTTTCTGTATTCAAGTATTAGAAAAACATGGTCATTTCATAAATCTAACGAGGTTGTGATAACCACGCGAAGCGCGGGCTAAATTTATTAGTATATTAATAATTAATTAGTGAATCGTAAATAATTCTGAAAACTTGTGAATATTGACAAGTAAAAAGACCAAACTATAGGGATGGGATCTCCTCCGATATGCTTTGGTCCAGTATTTATCAATACATATATAGATGCAAGCCACGTACGCAATAAGAAAATTAATAGTTTGGATTCATTTTATTCCATTGAGATAATGCACAAGTACCCTCCTAAACTATACTCGAAGTTGCTATGACACACCTAAACTTTATGGGGGTCCTATTACCCCCTAAACTCATTTTTTTTTTGTATTTTTGTCCTCCTTTTTGTTGATGTGGCTGTCAAGTAGCAACATATTTTTTTGCTTTTGGTGTTGACTTGGCAATCATGTAGCACAAAAATACAGAAAAGATGAGTTTAGGGGGGGGTAATATGACCTCTTTAAAGTTTAGGTATGTCATATCAACGTGTCTTATCTCTTATTCCATTCAATTGTATCTTTCTATTAATTTTATAATTTGCTAAAATCTTTACAAAAGATAAAAGAAATTCACAGAATGATCACAATAAAATCTTTTTTCTCCATTTGGTAATGAAGTATTGCTACTCTTGCTGTCTTTATCCACCTTGCCTTTTTCTCAAAAACATTTTCATTGTCAGCTAAAACAAGTAATACCTATTTTATCTTTAAGGTGAGATTAAGTTGAGTTTTACTTTTCTCTTTTTGTTAATTTTAATAACAACATGTCCAATGTAATTTCGCAAGTGAAGTTTGAAGAGGATAAAATATACGCAAATCTCATTTTATCTTTGTGTAGTAAAGAAACTACTTCCGATAAATATCGACTCAAAAAAAATAGAATTGTGCTAGATATAAAAGAGTCCGTGCTAGCACGGGCCTAATATATATTACTTTTGTTATCTAAATTTATGTGACACATATAGAATTTAGATAGTCAATCAAATTTTTTATATGATTTTTACATATTTTAAGTTGTTGACTATTGTGATTTATAGTATTTTTAACGTGATTTTCAAATAGTATATGTTACTCCGTTTGTTCCAATTTATGTGCCATTGATACAATTTCGAGAGTTGACTAAATTTTTTATATATCTTCTAAATATTTTAAGTTATTAATTATTGTGATTTATAGTACTTTTTCTTTTGGAAAATTAAAGCATAATGAGTTTCCTAAAAACAAATAGTAAAGTTAAAACAAAAATCTGTCTCCTAATTTGACTCCACTTCGGACAACTAGTCTTTCACAAATAATTTATTTCCATAAATAACTCTATTCCTAAACCCAAACTATTAAGGAAACCAAACCCAATAAAAAAGAGGGGAATTTTTTTTTGTATATATTCCGAATCCAAATCAATTTAGGAAAACAAAAACAATTATAAATAACTCAACTCTTTCTCTGTAAAATAATATCCCAAAAGTTCTTGTTCACCAAAAAAAAAAAAAGAAGAAGAAGAAATAATGGCGAAGAGGAAGTCAAGAGCAAAGGCAGCACCAAAGAAGAAAATTCCAAAACTCGAAACAGTCTTCACTTGTCCATTTTGTTGTCATGAAAGAGCTGTAGAATGTCCTATTGATATCAAGAAATTGATTGGAGAGGCCAGTTGCTACAATTGCAAAGCAAAATTTACTACCAAAGTTACACATCTGACCGAGCCTATCGACATATACCACGAATGGCTCGATGAATGTGAACGTGTCAATAAGAGATGATGTGTTCGTGCACTCAAACAAGTTTAATATTAGATGTCAACTTATGTAATTTCGAATTTTGATACAGTCTTGCTATAATATTTGATTTTGTACTTATGGAACCATTTCGTTATGTCATGTATATATGTTCTCTCTTTTTTCATCGTAGTTGTTGCTTTTTAATTATGATATATGTTGGTTAAATATATTTCCTTTAGTTGCTTGAGGTATGTTTTTGAGATTGTCACACATAAACATAATAAGAGTATGTTCTTTTCATAATTAAATTGGAGTCTACAAATTAATCGTTTTCTCATCTCTCTATACTCGATAGTTTAATTTCAGAATATACTCCCTCTCTTTCTCTTTTTCATTTTGGGTGTGAATTATATGTGCAAGATGGTGAAAAATTGTAATTGGTAAAATGGCTTTTATGATATTATATGTAGTATTTTAAAGATGTTTAGTGTGATTATTGAAGAAATTTTATAATTTGCTAAAAAGGTGGATGATAAGGAGTACTATTGATATTGATAAAAGGAAAAAGAGGAAGAAAAATAAACAAGACAAAGAAAAAGGGGAAAAAACGTTGATTTCGTGAAAGAAAACAAAAGATTAAATTCGATGAGTATTAGCTATTGCTTTTTAATCTAATTAATAAATTAATTTTGTAGTTAAATTATTGATATATATAAGTATATTCTTGAGTTGCTCACGAAAATAGGAGAAAAATGTTGAGATAAATCACTCTACCCGTTTACTTTTTTTTTTGCATTTAAAAATTTAATGACAAGTAATTTCAATTTTAATACAATCATTTTGATACATCTTTATATCATCCCTTACAATCAAAAATTATATATATATATATATGCGACACACCTAATATGAAAAACATCAATATTAATTGCGTAAAGTTTAGGTTTTAAATAATCAACAACACTTATATTATTAAAGACATTATCTAAGGTGATACTCATTATTTTATCACAAAATCTAAAAAAAATTAAAATATCGGCAATAATAATAGCTACATAACTTGCCGATTTTACTAACTTCACAAATTTTATATCCTATAATTCTTTTTTGCATGTTTTAATTATCATCAATCCAATGAGCAGTAATGATGAAATAATCATTATCATTAACACTACGATCCATATCAGAAGTGATAGACACCCTACCATCATAATAGGCAAATAGAAGAAACGATAATGACAATGTTGACCTTGAAATTCATAAATAACATTTTTAATTGTGTTTCTTGTAAACCCTTCAAAAGATGAATTATACGTTTGTTGAATATAATGAATAAAATTGAAGTTTTCAGCAAATTTAAAAGGCAAATCGGTAATAATAATTATTTTAGCTATTTCTTCACGATGTCTTTCTTTACTACATGTGATGTGTACTAGCGCCAAAGACATTAAAATTATTTAACTGTGATTGAACCATGTTGGAATGTCTTACTCCTATTGATGTACCAGAAACGAAAAGATCATGTTTTTAACATCGACTATAGCCTTAACTTGCGAAATTTCATTTTTACAACATACCCTCAAATATTTAGATAATTGCCATGTCCCACCTATATTTCTTGTAATTTTATAATTCATTTCTTTTTTATTTTTTGCAAATAGCTTTAGTTTAGTCCTCACTTTAATCAAGAAATTATCACACAATAGAAGTTTTAGGACACTTAATCTTGGGCTTAACCCTAGTAGGATGTACAGGAGAGAGGTCATCTTGACTCTGAAAAGGAGCTTTAATAGCGGGACTAGTAGGTGTCTCTGTTTCATCAAAATTATCATTTTCTAATTCTACTTCTTTATCCATTTCTTCATCAAAATTACGAAAAACTCTTTCTGAGGATTCATGATCTACTTGAGTATTACTATCAAAATTTAAAGTAATTTTATCGACATGCGTAAATTTATCTGTATTAATTCTAGTTCTAGGCAATTCTCTAGATTTAGTACCATTCTTATTAAAATTAAATTTTTAACTATTTTTTCAAGTAAAAACTTTAGAGACATTATCTCAAAGCTTAGTTATACCTTTTTTTACCGGAATTCATATTAAAATTTAAAATAAAATAAAATATGAGATTAAATATAATACAAAAATTAAATAAATAAAAAATTAAACAAATGTATTAAACGTCTGCATAAAAGCATATATATATAATCAAAAATCAAAAATTAAGAGATAAAACTTGAAGGTTG